>JACJUY010001933.1:57759-71604 GCA_014220935.1 Platorchestia sp. MABIK
TTTTCTTTTAATACGATGCTTCATTCAAGTAATATATAACTGGGAGTACATGAGACTATATTGATTACCAGTAATAGTTAAATTTTGCATAAAATTGAGCCGCACAACCAGAGGATCGATCCGTTGTGTTTCTTACGTTAGCAAAAGCTTCAGATTAAAGGGTAGAGTAAAATGTTTCCTGTATTATATTTTCCCATTTTAGAGCATCATCGGCTCCAGAGTACAATTTCTTTTACAATTCAATTTCACTCACAAAACGATTTCACTCACAGTACAATTCTGCTTACAATAAGATTTTGCTTATAGAACAATTTTGCCCATACTACAATTTTGCTGATGTTACAATTTTGGTTACCGTACAATTTTGCTTACAATACAACTCTGCTAACAGTAAGATTTTGCTAACAGTACAATTTTGCTTACAGTACAATTATGCCTGTAGTACAATTTTTCTCAGAGTATAATTTTGCCTGCAATACAATTTTGCTTCCAGTACAATTTCGCTTACAGCAAGTGGAATTACTGCGACGTTACCTTGATTTTGCGCTCGTCATTTTTTTAATTAAATTCCACAAATACATCCTAATTTGCACCCCGCTTCAAGTTTAAACATGATTACTATGCCACCAAGTATATTCGAATACATAAATCTGAATCAGATACAGATAGGTTTCGATGAATATGCATGTTCACTTTGATTTTACAAAAGGTTACAAATGAGATGTTTCCTGGCATCAAATATTTTTTTTTCAGAAAAAGATTAAGTTACTTCAAATAAATGACATCATTTAACATAAAGCAACACAAATAAGGCAGAAATATTTTGTAACAGGTTTTATTGCAACCACATGGCCTCCCTCATTTTTATAAATCTGCGTGATGCGTTTGTCAACAGCAGATGTAAAATTTCAAAATTCACAAAACTTAATTGCCTTACAAACAACCTGAATAACAATACAGAGATCATCTAAATTATAACGTCCAAATGATTACATTATATCAACATAAACTGGCCTTCTAATGATAGACCACAATTAATTAAGTACTCTATTGGATCGAAATCTCACATCTAGACTATTCGGTGGCCAAAGTATCATATTGCCTTGCTTGAAGCCACGAACTATCAGCCATTGCTTTGTGTTCTGAGATCTGTGAGCAGGAGCATTATATTGCTGAAATGTAACGAATTTCCTTTCTAATAAAGGTTGGTCTTCCAAAAATATTTCAAGAAGCCAGCAGTATGCTTGCGAATTTATTTTCACCTCCAGAGGGTACTTTATTTGGGCCAATTATCTCATTTCCTTTGATCTCAACCCAAAACATTTCCCCACCACCACTTTGATGACGGCAGATACGCGTGCACACAGGGCGTCCGTGCAGGTAGATGACTATCCATCAGGTCCTTCCCAGGGGACTCGGCATTCATAAGTAAAAATGACCTCCTGAAAATTTATTTTCATATCTCTTTCTGCCCTTTCAGCCCTTTTAGCCTTGTGAATTTTGTACAAATGAGGCTTTTTTGTTGGACTCTCAACTTTTCGAAGAGTTTTGAGAATCTTTTGCTTCGCTGTTTATCCCATTGCTGGTACTCCTGCAATATCGCATATTCCTTTGCTAGTTTAATGAGGTTGTGAAACCATCTCTCTTGCAAGTTCACGGGTGTCTTTCTCAGTCCGTTCTTTTAAATGGGATCTTGTTGTTATTTTACGACATGTGTTGCCATTAAACACGTGCGCTTTTATTGCATGAGGATCTCGGCCCATTTTTCTCCGATATTTTCAGTGTAGACATGTTGTCACCAAACATTGCAGTAATTTTCGCTCGATGTAATGGTGTTGAACCAGCTTTCTTTCCCATTTTACTGACTGTATTTTAATTTTGGATAATCAAAATATACAAATGCAGAATGGCACTTTATTGTGACATTACAATGCATTACTCGATTACTATATTTAGCATCTAAGATCACTGTGAGCGAAGGAAAATAATATTTGAATAAAATGTTGAACAATTCCGATAAATAAATTTCTGAAATTACGTTGTTTATTTGAAAAAAAGTCTTTGCATAATCAAGGTGAACTCACTTTATACTTCATGCATCAAAGTGTGAAGGAAATCTTTACGCTGGAAGTGGCGTCACTAGACATCTCGTCGACATGAAGAATTTGTTAAAAAACGGGATAACTTTTTACCCACCGACTTCTGATAGGTTTATCTGCGGTTCAATCTGGCATCAGATCAATGATATTATATCTGCCAAGCTTCATTTTAGCAACAGCAAGAGCTGAGTGCTGATTTTGAGCTGGCTCTTCTAATGACATAGCTGTGCTCTTGAAGTCCAATTGAACGATGGCTATTCCAAAGAGTTGATGTATTAATATACTCTGGATTGGAACCATCAAAACTTCACTGTGGTACCTCAATCTGATGGAAAAAATATTTTGTTCATCTGTTGATTTATTGTTTTTTAAATCTTTATTTCATTCAACCTATAGTTTTAATCCTCTGGGGCACTAAACACAAGGCTCTTACGTACAGTAGAGAAACTCGTGCAGTTACGAGATTAGGGATTCTCTACTGATGCTACCACATACAGCTCTGTACCTACTGATTTATTTCTGTGGCAAAGTAAGTTGATGAGAGAACTGACCAAAGTCTTGAAGAGAATCTTCGTCTGGCTGTCATAAAAAGAGCACATATCCTGTTTTCCTGTCTCTCAATGTAATGAAAACTTCTCATAATTTCATTGTTATCGTGATCAAAATCTGTGCTACAAAAATAGTTCAGGAATGTGTGATCAATATTGCGTTGGCGATATTAGTGGAGCTATTTTCCTTATGTATTCAACGCGATGAAATAAAAGTGAAATTTCAAGAAGAATTTTCTGAAGTGGAAATAAAGCGGCCGAGTTTGTGCGTCAAGAAGCAGCACGTGTTGCGACTCTGCAGAAAATAACGATGAACTGTTAATTATCTAAAATAACTCCAGCGTTGATGCTTCTAAGCTTGAGAATAAAATGCAAGGCGAAAATTGTTAAACGTCGTCATTTTTATTAAAAATAATCAAATAAAACTAAAAATTTAGGACTAACAGTCAATCTACAGTAAAATCTCTGTAAAACAAAACCAAAAGAGGTCAAATTAATACCCTGATAAAGTATTTCTAAAAGTTTAAACTTTGGAAACCACGAACAACAACGGTAGAAAAAAAAAAGGTTGAGGAAAACTGGACAACTGAACTATGTGTTGGCGACTTGTAGCGGAAAAGCACTTTGGGTGTCATTCAGAGTAGGCTTCATTTTGTAAATTTACGAGGATTCGAGAATGCGAAGATCTGTTCTGCAAGAGGTACCGGCCAAGATTGTGAAGTCGTTTAGGGAGACCGGAACATTGCACTCTTCTGCGTGAGATTTAACAGAGGACAGTGAGGGGACCCAAGAGGAAGACCAGTTCTCCAACTTCGCCCAGCATGCTCGGAAACTCTAGTCATCAGGGTACGGCAGGTAGAACCAACGTACCGCGATTCACAACGTGAACAACTGTATTGGTACTCTGGGGACGAGTACAGTGAGGATGGCAGTTTGTATTTGAAACGAAAGAGAGAACCAATTGTAAAATTAACCACTAGAATCATTTGAATTTTGAGTTGTTGGAATAACTCTTTAATCAGGAATTTAACATCCTCACTTAGTTTCAATGACTGATGGTCAAAATATGCCAACTTCACAAAGAAAGCTTGTTGAGCGCAAGACTGAACAGATTGAGAGTTGTCATAAATTTTTGACAAAAATTCATTAAATATGCCTGTTCATGAATTTTAGCCATTTTATAGCTCTTATTCATGCTTATGCTATAAACCAATCGTTCTCCATCGGCATCTTTCCTACTTCAACAAAAATTAACCCCATCTTCACAAGCAATGACAAAATCTGCACCAATATTCATAGACCAAGCTCTATATCGCGAATCATTAGTGCGAGTTTCGAAAAATAGTGTGTAACAGAGCGTAACTCCTACTCAGAGCTTAACTTACTTTCATGATATACAAATCGGTTTTCGTTTACAAGAAATGACTCAAGCAATTCTATTTCACACGAAATTTTCCTATTCTAATGTTGATGAAAGGAACTGTAATATATTTGTAATTCGGGATTCATTTATTTCAACATTTAGTCTGTGGTAACATTTGACGGGCGAACCATTTCCCTCATTGCAAGGGGACCACTTATGCCAACGCTAAACCTACCTTGTTCCTTGTAGAAATGTGTCTCTGCTCAGTGGTGTATATATTATACCTAGCGGCAGACACGTGTTTTCAGCTTGGCTATACTTGCGTTAATTATATTTGTACCTACTCTTCTATACATTCATTTGTTCTTATTTCCAAATCCTCCTGACTTATCTATTCTCGAGCAAAGATTGGGCGAACTTGCGTTTGCAAAGATTGCAAAGATTGTGAACTTACAAAATGAAGCCTACTCTGAATGACGCCCAAAGTGTTTTTCCGCTACAAGTCGCCGCGGTGGTACAGTGGTTAAGGGATCGGCCTTGCATATTGGAGGCCCGGGTTCGTATCCCGGCACTGGCACGGCGATTTTCCCCGTTGGGTATAAGGGAAAGCTCAAGCACAATACCCCACTCAACCCAGGTGTCGGAAATGGGTACCGGCTTCACGGGGGAACCGTCATGGTGTCCTATATATAGTGTTAGTTATAAGACATTTGAAAAACCAATGCTTAAGATCATATGTATCAGGCTTGATTGGAAATAAAGCATCCTACGATGCCGATGTTTGTTTCGTAAGCATCTACTAGGATCCTCAAGGAGAAATTGCATATTACTGCAACGTGTACAAGGTTTGTGCATGTAATAGAAAAAGACATGTAACAACCTATACCATAAACATAACTACCGTAGGCTCGGGGGAAAGTTATGATACTGGCGACGTGAATTAAAAACTGGTTTCACTTACAGATCTCGATGCTATATATTAGGGAATCTTCGACAGATCTGGAAAAATTTGGCGTGAGAACATCCCATTGGCATTGACTACTCGTACTAGGAGTGTGAATTGGTGCAAAATGCCTAACATTGGGCATTTCAAGGCCAGCGATGTTAATCGTGATGAATTTAGCTACCATATTAAACGGTTTGAATCCTATGGAGGTCACAAAAAGAAAGTAGGTATAAACGAGAAAGTGGCTGACTATCTCGGAGCTATGGGCCCGAGACATATAAACTTGTGAGACACCTGATGTCATCTGAATTACTAAGTCAGGTTCACTTTGATACACTTATAGATGCTCTAAAAAATCTTTGGAGCCTGGGATATTAATAATTTTCACGGACAATATCAAGTCTGATAAGACAATTACATAGTAATAGATACAGTGAAGTCCCTTAACAGTGATTGCCATAACTACTCTGGTGATACGTAGGTAAAATGCTATCATTTTGTGAAAGAGAAACGCACAACGCTTACTGGGGTAGCAAAAGATCTCGGTTTTGTGACACTAAGCAGGTGCAATAAATTTATTTATAGAAATATCGAGTTTTTTATCAAACGTTCAGTGCTAACTGGTCGCAGGGCGTCAAGAGAATGTAATCGTCATGACTTTCATGTTTTGTTTTTTTGCTTTTTCGTCAAAAAAATATCTAAAGATGAATAAGGAAACTATAATTAAAATGAATAATAAAAACCTTTACACTGCTACATCGAACTGACGACGGTATTGTTCATTGCAGTCGAAATAAATAATTAGGAAAAAATCAAAACGACTAAGCAAACTTAAAAATCTCTATTTTTGTGAGAGAATTTTCATAAAAAATCAAGCTACACTCTAAGGACAACCACAAAAAAAATCTTAGGCTTCTCAACCTCCAGATATTCTTTTTTATAAACTTACGGACATGGGTACATGAATAATATGGAGACAAGGCGACAGATTGATTTCGCTTTAAGGGGGTCCTCTGGGAAAAAAATGTTTTTGATCCGATTGGTCTGAAATTTGGTCAGTATATGTATTTTTGTACGATAAACATATTTGAATCACGAAATTTTTTGATTTAGGCCTTAGTTTTTCCGAAAAATTTGAAATACAAGTTATTTGGGTCATTTTTATACTTATTTCAAAAGAATAAAAGTCATTGAATTTTTATGCTAGAACAAATTCAAAGACAGTTTTGGAATCCTTGAAACATTTCTAACAAAGATATATTCAGATATCTTGTATTTGAATTTTTCTTTTATATATATATGGGATATTTGACCAATATATAATAAATACCGAAATTTTTTGATTTGAGCTATGATAAAAAAACTAAATGTAGAAATGGAAAAGTTTGCAAAATATGACTTTGTTAGAAATGTTTCAAGAATTCTAAAACTGTCTTTGTTTTTGTTCTAGCATAAAAACTCACTGACTTCTATTCTTTAGAATGTTGAAAATTAGAGGTTGTGGGTATAAGCCAAAAAAAAAATTTTTTGTTGAAGTGTAATATAAGGACAATTTATGTAATTGAATGCTGTTTTCATTTTTATTCCGATAATCTCCATGCATAACTTCATTTACACACTGTGATTTGTACTTTGAAAGAAATAAAATAAAAAATGAATTTTAATACAAATTATGAAATTTTATATTTGTAGTCTGATTCTTATGAAATTTGACTTTAATCTGTAACTTTTCAAAAGAAACACAATTTTGTCAATTCATTTTTTCGATTCTGGCCTTAGTTTTTTGAAAAGATTTGACATATTGGTTTCTTAGTTATTATTTATTGAAATTTCAAAAGAATATAAGTCATCGAGTTTTTATGCTAAAACAAAACCAAAGACAGTTTTAGAATCCTTGAAGCATTGCAAACAAAGTTATAGTAGCAAATGTTTCATTTCTTGTTTTGTTCTCTTTTTATATGAGGTCGAAATGGGGTCGAAAATTCTGAATTTTAGGTCCCCTCACACCCCCCTGGGGGGGAGGGGATCTAGTGTCCCTATCGCCATAAAATTTCAGGACCGAATAGTCCACCACCTAAGGGTCCTTTTTCAACAAAAACATGAAAAATGCTCATCGGACCTACAGGGGCCTGGCAGGGGCCTCAGAGGACCCCCTTAAAGGTAACAAATGGTGACAAATTTTTTAGTCATAGATTACAAACTAACCCGTTCGGCCCGCTTGGTGCTTCATCCGTCGGTGAGTTTCATCGAGGCAAGTGAGATAGTGGTCATGCTTAGCTTCTGCTACAGTGCGTACCTGTTATAGGGAGAACTTTTTTAATAATGAAATTTACATTGGCACATCTTAAGATTACTGAACACTTAAAACGACTAGATGGAATTTTAGCGGTAACTGAGCTAGAAATGCTTGACATATGGTTTAGGAGTGATTAAAGGATAGTCACTACAAACCTAATGTTGATTACACAATCGACTGCGCAGTACAGGATAATTAAGTGTGAGGTCTTCGTAGTACTCGTAAAGATAGAAGGAAATGAACAAAATTAGCTAGAACATGTACAAGCATTTCAAGTTCACAGAGTTTGAAATGCTGTTTTCATAGTAGCAGCGAGCAGATTTGAGGCAACCGATCGATCGCCTGGCTTAAATTTACAATAAAATGTTTTAATACGTTATTTCCTATGACAGAAAAACGAAATGGCGTGACCCATTTGCCCTGAATTCTATTACAGTTTGAGAGTTTTTATGGGCTGGGGAAGCTTAATCCATTTTCCAAGATCACACAACAAATTTATAGTGTTTTACGTGAATGCTTTACAATACGTATAAATGACATTTAATATCATTTATATTATCAATCGGTAATATTGGAGATGACGAGATAGGTAATATTACAAGTTGAGAGTGAACAGAAAAAAAGACCTGGACCTCTAGTTAAAATGCTAGTTATCAGCTTAGTACATACATATGTGCATATATACATGTAAATTAAATGAAGGTTGTAGCGAAGACAATAGATTTAAAATACATCTCTATTAAAAATTAGAACGTTTCGATCATCTAGATCATCATCAGCTATAGTCTGAAATACAAGAAATTACAAATTTAGACCGGCAAAAAAAAAACATTCAGTAAGTGATGTAATAATATGTACACAAATTAAAAAAATTAAATTACGTTATTCTTATTTTCAATGGATAGGATGACTGCATGTCATTAAGGTTGGGTTTCAATTTGCTAATAAAGAGGGATTCAAGAATGAACATAGTGGTAGGAGTTTTAGGACTGGTATTCCATTTAGTAGGCCGTCCCATTCAGCTATTAGAATCCATGCTGAAAAATGCAATGCAACTATCTCACTTGAAAATTTTTCAATATTAGGTTCTGCAGGTTCGTGTTTTAATTTACGCATTCTTGAATCCCTCTTTATTAGCAAATTGAAACCCAACCTTAATGACATGCAGTCATCCTATCCATTGAAAATAAGAATAACGTAATTTAATTTTTTTAATTTGTGTACATATTATTACATCACTTACTGAATGTTTTTTTTTTTGCCGGTCTAAATTTGTAATTTCTTGTATTTCAGACTATAGCTGATGATGATCTAGATGATCGAAACGTTCTAATTTTTAATAGAGATGTATTTTAAATCTATTGTCTTCGCTATAACCTTCATTTTAAAGCTTTGCCGTGTTGTGCAACCTAATCTAATTTACATGTAAATATATACACACATATACATGCACTTACATACCTACGCACATACATACACCTTAACACGCACACATACACAAAAACATATCTAGGCATCGAGATAATCACATTACATATGCGTTCTACAAAAATGCCATGCGATCTACTGATATATACGATAATGAGCAAAGGAGGTTCGTAACAACTTTTTCAGTATGTGTGTTGCTTACAATTTCTAATGAAATATTGTAACGATGTTTATGTAAACATTGTAACTAAAAGATCATTGGTTGATAAACGTCTTATTTATCATATGTGGGTGATCGCGCAACAAATATATATATATTTGTATAAGGGGGGAACAACCCTTCTTTCATGCATGTAGATTTGTAATAAATAACAAGTTTCAAATTTTCGTTTGCCTTAGTACACTGCGTGTTATTTCTAACTATTGATCAAATGACTTTTTCATCTATTCGATAGTTGGAGTCTATAATACCGTCGCAAGCTTATAATCTCTAGAAATTACCGAGGCCCCCCAATTCCGCCGCTCAAGCAAACTAACCTGATATACGAGTACCGTTGTAACGTCGGAGAGTGTGAGCTCCACAATAAATGCTCGTATACTGGGTTAACCACAACAACGCTGTCACGCCGTTTAACCATGCACCTTGCAGGTGGAGGTCCACGTCTCCACACGCATAATGGTCATAACCAAACACTCACCAGAAACTTATTAGTCAGCAATACAAAAAACCTATTTAAAGCTCAAGATTATAATAGATTACAAATATCAGAAGCATTACTTATTCTAAACAGGAAACCATACATCAATATTCAAGCAACAGGTTCTCACAGAGTCCTGAAGCTGTTCAACGATACCTCACACTCCAACTGTACTCCTAACCAATAGCCGTCTCCTAATAAATTTTGACTGTACCGATAAACTTATAAATAGATCCTCCATTAGCAATGATGCCCATTCCAGTTTTAGCTATTAGAATGAAAACATTGTTCGCTCTCTTAAGAAAGATATCCTATTTTTAAAAATCTTACCAATAGTCCTGAAGATGCCTTTAGAGAGGCGAAACCGGTCGATGACATCTGATAGTGTAGGACATTTACGTGGTCTTTTGAATAACGAAGGAAAGGCAGGTTTTAGGAAGCTAGAAAAATTAAGTAAAGCTTCCACTAACTTAACTTATGGTCAAATATTTAATAATGCATAAATGTATATTTATAAATGCTTTACAATAATGAAGTAAAACGATGTATTACGTAGTGACATACACACCCATATACGCACACATAGAGAGCACACGTACACATACACAAGTAAGCATGTCAGCAAATATCAGCGTAAACTAGTCGGTATAAACCAGCATTCCAATCGCGGGACTCGGAGCAAATATCTTGTATCACGGCATGAATTTTATGATATTGCCGGACTAATAGTAGTAGCACAAAAGTCGATCTGAGTCAGAAACATGGAAACATGAATCTCCTGAAAGGGGATTTCATATTAGAAAAAAAATCACATCATCTTAGAAATATGATGCAGAGTGTCTGCAATTGATAAACATACACAGGCACCATGACGGTCTAGTTTGATGCTTGCACAAGAACAGAGAGGAAAGACATAAAATGTATCCTGTGGCTGGTTTATTTAGGTTGAATAGAACATGTTAATTCATGTAAGCAATAAAGAGACTGAACTTTGTGGATTGAAAGCATGATATTTTTTATGTACAAGAGATCTAAGCTTTGGATTGCTTTACAATAGTAAAATGAAATGACGTGTTGAGTAGTGTTAGAAGTTGGGAGTGAAAGAAAGGGCGGTATTGTTAATATGCTAGTCCAGTGCACACAGGAGTATGTGCACATATGCACACCCATATACTGTCTCGCCAACCCGCTTCTGCGGCGAGAAACTTCCAGAACTAACTGGCACAGNTAGATCTGGCTAAACTGAGCTGTCATTTAGGGAATAAAATATAACCAGCTTAAAGCATCAATACATTAAGTTTTATCAGAAAAATTATCTGCTCTGTGTTGCTGAAGCCTTAAGAAAATCATTTCTTTATCACTGTAGAGTTTTTGAAAAGGCAGGACTCATTTAATCCTGTCTTGGGCAGCTTCATTTATTTGTCATAGCATATAAGAGGAAACTATTCTCCAAGCATTCTTCAGTAATATTCAAAGTATTTTGTATCTTCCAGTCCTCTCATCTTGAGTAAAACTTATGTGACACCAAGTGTTTATTAAATATTTCTTTGAACTTGAAGTTGAGGGCCAACAGCATTAGGGCTTATGTAACGACCTACAATTCCCTTTGCAATATTGCAATACTCACAATATGCTCACAAAAGAGTTCAGTGCCTGTGTATCACACTTGTCCAAATTAACTACTCAGGATCCACCAATCCTTGCCCCAAGCTGCCATTGGATGACATCACTGGGGTAACCAGTACGTCAAAACACCATACCCAGGCATGGTGGGTCATTATAGCTTACTCCACATGATTGACTCATTCGAGTCATTGTCTATTACTCCACACACTAACAAGAAAAATAATAATAGCTTCAATAATACTCAAATTACACTTCTGATCTAATCCAGCAAGACAGCTCATACCACAATCATCTTCAGCACATCTGGTATACCACTCATTCTTTCCACACTGCTCAAACACCACGTTCATGAAACTCTCTTTCTCTTGCTCATACTTACTAAATTCCAGCACAAAATGTTTGGTAAATGTTTATGATAGGACACTAATAGATTTTTATATATTTGTTGCTTTTATAATCATGAGATCAAAATAAACAACTTTTAACTCCATCATAAATAAGTATTCAACAAGTTATGGCAGTGACATAATGTAACATAATTAATCTAATCTGACCCAACGCAATATAACATAACCTAACTTTCATTCGAGTATATTAAAACCATTAGAACTGAGATTCTATCAAAGTCTCCCTTCAATTTCTCACTTGAAAGACTAAAAATGCGGTATTTAACATATCACCATAACTTGTTAAATACACGTTTATGACGGAAAGTGCATAGAAGAAAAGCAACAAAAATTAGAAATTGATTAGTGTCCTATGGTACACAAATATCAAATGTTCAATTGTTTCTTCCACTCCCATATCACACTGCCAACACAATCTATTATTATTCATATTCCACTTCCATATAAGTCTATTCACGCTTAATGCCTTACACATCACAGCAAGCAAGAGTTGGCTTTCAAAGCTACCATCATAGAACATCTCATACTTAGGCCCTTCCTTTTGCATATACTAGATTAGTGTAGGCTTTTCCATCATGCTAAGCATCCATTTATTTGATCCATACTTTTTTGTTTGCCTCTCAATCTCTTTTTTCCTCCTCTTCCAGTCCCATTCTAGTCCTACATTTCCAACATTCATTACAAGCCAGTCATCCATAGGTCTCTCAATTCTAACACAAATAATCTTTTGCATACTTAGTTTGTTGCTTGCCCCTAACATATTTTGGTATTTGTGAAGGAGAGGACAGTAATCGATTTTCCAATTTTTGGTACTTGAATATTGGTAATTAGATTGAAATAATCAATTTTCTTTCATGCACTTGCCATCATAAATGAGTATTGAACGAGTTATAGCTGTAGGTTACCTTCCGCCTTTCTATTCTTTGAAGCGCGGGAAAAATCTGTTTGAGGGGAAGATCCTTAATGGACTCTCCCTTCCAATGCTTGTAATAAGCTTGAATAATTGTTATGTTAGGTTACTTTAGGATTCGAGATGTGACTCAAAAAAACATGGCCAAAAAAAACATGGATTTTTTTTTTAAATAATGTTTGAAAATAACTCCGCAAGAAAAAGATACACATTACATTATTTGTTTTCATGTCAGATTATAAAATAAAACAGCATACTTCTTAATTCATGGTTTTCTATGGTTGTATGAAATTTTTCATTTTCTGTGGTTTCATGTTTTGATATTTCATTTATTTAACAATGCACGTAAATCACCTTCAACTCCCCAAATAGTGTGTTGTAATAATATATCTTTACTTATGGTCATTGATAGAGATGTGACCAAAAAAACCATGCTGTTTTTTTTAATGATATTTTTACAAAAAATCATGACTAAAAAACATGGATATTGATATATTTTATGTGACCAAAAAAACCCAATGCTGCTTTTATGAAAAAACATTGTTTTTTCACAGAAAAATCATGACTAAAAAAACATGAATATTAATATATTATATGTGATAAAAAAAAAACGCTTTTTTGAAACATGTTTTTGTTACAAAAAATTATGACGAAAAAACACGACTTTTGGTATATTTTATTTGATCAATACAACTATGCTGTTTTTTTTAAAAAAAATTTTTTACAGAAAAATCATGACTAAGAAAACGTGGATATTAATATATTTTATATGATTAAAATCCTTGCTTTTTTTAGATAAATGTTTTTTTTTAGAAAAAAATGAACTAGAAAATGGATATTAATGACTTTTGTAAAAAAACAGATTTATTTAAAAATGGCATGGTTTTTTTTGGTCAGATAAAGTCTCCTAATACCCATGTTTATTAATCATGATTTTTTGTAAAAAAAAAATTTTAAAAAGGCATTGTTTTTGATCACACAAAATGTATTAATATCCATGTTTTTTATAAAGAAGTCATGACCAAAAATGGATATCAATGACTTTTTTGCAAAAAATACATGTTAAAAACCGTTGATTTTGATCACAACCCTTAAACCGTTGATCACATTAAATATATTAATATCCATGTTTTTTAAACATGATTTCTTGTAAAAAAAAATGGTCAATATGCAGTTCAATGCGTTCACAGAAATTAAAAATTCCATTCCAAAGAATCACTAGATACACATTTGAAAAAGTTTTAGAAGAATGACATTCTGCTCGCTATGCATTATTTTCGAGTTATTCAAGTTTAGAATTTCAGTCTTCCATAGCAGTTGCGTTGCGTGCTTGAGCTGTTAGAGTACCCTTGGGTACTTTGTAATTCATTATTAGGCAACCCCGCGCAGCCTGAACCCACTTCTAGGATGTTTTAGTTAATAACACAATGATGGTTATCACTCAAAAATATTAGCGGGACTGGGGTAGTGAATACTGAAATCAATATGCAGTTGACATCAGTTTCAATATGGTAGAACATTAGC
>JACJUY010001933.1:81365-95737 GCA_014220935.1 Platorchestia sp. MABIK
TTACATGTATTGATCTAATGCCTCCATTTTAATGCCTCTATTTTTAATTTTCAATACGTATTTCAGTCACTCGCTATCAATTCTCTGAGGAGTAGATTCATGTCTTACTTAAGCTGAAATTTTCAATATGTCATTGGCTTCATTATTTTCATTTTTGTAAACATTCAAATTTCTATTAAAATGGCTATTCTATTCTAATGGCTATTCTATTTTTTTTGTTTTAGGGACTGGAAAAGCGCATCCAGGAACGACTTCAAGCTGTCCACTACCAGTTGGGCATGATAGCCATTTCAGTTGAAGAACCATCGACTGGAGAAGAGCATTTCACAACAATCATTCGTACTTTAGAAAATTGCTCTTTGGAGCCCCACTGCATCAATTTACTAATTGCAGCCCACAATCAGCTTGGCTTGTTGTGGGGTGGCAGATTTGAATATGCTAAAGCTAAAAAAGAGCTTCTTTTAGCATTTGAATTATACAAAAGCTACAAGGAATTAAGTCACAACTTGCCACCTCTCCCTATCAATGATCTGTTCTTGAAAAAGAAAAGTGAATCTCCTGAAAGGAAAAGAGGCCACTGCAGTTCTGATGATGCCATCATCACTGTAGCTGATGAAAGAGATTGCCAGTCTGGGAATTCTGCCAGTGATGAAGGGTGGGGAGAGTTTGAGCAGTACCACACCTACACACTCTTCTATCTGGCTCAAATTTGTGGGCAATTGGGTAAGTCTTATCAAATTCGTCAGGTTGGATGGAACAGAACAGGATAGTTGGTAAGGAATGAAATGACTGTGAAAGGTTTTGGTGATTGCACTCAGGCTTCCAATTTTGTGGTCTATCTACTCTCAAATTCCTGCCTGCTGAAGAATATTTTTAGAGTTTTCTTGAGAGTTCTTTTACAGACTCATTTTATCAACTTTGTATATTGTATTATTATGATTGCTCATCCCAGTTGAATATTCTACTATGAATGTAAAATAAACCATGTCCCAAATTGTTATGCCTCATACTGCAAATTAGATATTTTATTTCTATTCAATTGTTGGCATTCAATTTCAATGAAGCAGATATGTATTGCTTAATTAATTCAACTTGAATTATCATTAACAAAACAAGAGAAGTTAGTGCAGTAGTTGTACAAAAAGAGTAACTGAGGATCTTGTAGGTTTTTGTGTGGTAAGATGCAGTCATCTCTCCAGAAGGTGACTATTGTTAGTATTGAAGCTGTTCTAGCTTGATTATAATCAAGTAAGGTAAAAAAGAAAATGAAATTCTATTTAAAGTACTGTAAGTTTTTGTTTCACATATTATTTTAATTTAGTGATATTCCCTGACTTTTTTGTAGCCTTTGCATCATTAGTTGTACGAGTTACTGTATCAGAGGGATCAGCAAGTTGGAATTTTGTTTTATTTTTGGTTGATATGGAAGTTCAGATAGATGACATCCGTTTTCTTTGAGCTGATTCAAATTGATGAAAATATTTTTAAGTGATTTGATGAAATATTTATAGCATTAAATGAAGGAACATTGGGTGCCTATTATAAGGTTGGCATCAGCAGTAGTTGTTAATCAAATCTTCGTTTATCAAACAATGGAGCCAGTCAGCATAGCACAATAAAGAAGGTTCTAAACTTCTTGGTTAGGTTTGAAGTTATTTAGCAATTGAAGTAAAGGAGGATGAAGAGCCATGCCATTTTTAGCATTTTTATAGAATCAGGTTTATATTTCTTGCATGTGATGTAAATATGCTTTCAACTTTCATGCTCACTTTTAACTGCATTTCTCTTCGAATTTTCATTATGTTTCTGCCTCACCAATATCAACTTTTACTGGTAATGTTGGTAAGTCTGAAGTCTGATCTTTCAGAGGTCAAAATATTATGAACAATTGCTATTAGCTTTCCCAGTCTTCCATATAAAATGCTTGCTGTTAATTAACCCTTTAACGTCTGCATTTTTGTACTCATATTACGGTTATCACAACCACCGTCTCTAAACTGGCACCGGCATCAGGTAATCACTGATATCAGGATGAGGAAGGAACTGCCACTTGGCAGTGAACTCCAAAGAACACATTAGGGAACTAATTTAACAAGAAATACAATATATTAAGGCCATTTTCGAAAGAGGACCGTAGAGTTCACCTGGGCCTTAAAGGGTTAATCATATTTTGGAACAAGGGCTCCAAACCTCAGGCGGCATTCAAATGACCTGTATTGAAAACTGTACTTTTGAAGAGCTTTATAAAACAAATTCATCAGCAGCTCTGTGCAATACCACGAAACTAATTCTCCATGCACAAGTAAGTATCTTGCAACAGCATCAAAATAGTTTCATAATTAATAATGTTTGACTTGAATGTTTTCCATGCTTGGGCTGCAGGAGAGACAGAAGATGCTGCCAACTACTGCCATGCCACCCTCCACCGCCAGCTGGCTGATTCTGTTGTGTTTGAGCCTCTTGAATGGAGCAAGAATGCTGCCAATTTGTCACTCTTCTATTCATCTAATGGGAACTACAAGTTAGTATCTCACAAGTTTTGTTGTCATTTCTCCCTGTCAGGGGAATTGTTATCTAGTAATTTGTTTGCTGTTTTTGGAAACAAGCAATTCAGAGGTCAAGGAGTCATTTTTTTATGCTTTTGTGTTTTTAAATTCATTATGAATAACTTTGATTAAGTATTGTCATCAAAAGCTCACAGTATCAACTCTGCATTTCATGCCATTCGTAGGGATTCAGGTGTTCCAGTAGGTTCCCAGTTGTAATAGTTTTCTGTTTGAACTCGGATTTCCCTTCTACTGAAAATTTTTTGAAGAGTCATCACAATGAACATGTTCATCTGCTTTCAGGTTATTGGCAAATTGTCTGCAAAAAAAAATTTAAAATTAAAGTAACCCACTGTTGACTACCCTGTAAGAGGGAAACAACTACAGTAGTGTTAAATTAGAAATAACTGCTTCCAGGTGTAAAATACGAGGTCCTACACTGAGGGTTAAGCAGGCTTTCTTTTTGTTGAATAGAATAGATTTTTGTTTTGTGATGAATGATCTTTTTTTTTGGTTTGATGCTGTCCTGTTTTTCAGTAGTCATGATTTTCTTCTTCAAGTTTCATGTTGTTTTCATAATCTACCTTCTTTACTTGTGTGGGAGCACACCTTGTGCGTAGATTCTCTGTTTTCTTTACTCTAAAAAAAGGGGTGTCTTCCTCATCCCACTTATTGGAACACCTTTGTGGTGATTAGGAAGCTTCGACTAGCGTATCTAACCTAATCTAAGGTTTATTCAAAGTACAGTAATACCTCAACCTACAGACACCACCATATGGGATCATTTTGACCTTTGAACGAGAATTTAGTCAAACAATTGCTTCAACCTACGACCGAATTTTGACCTTCGAACCGAAAGTTTTCTTGATCTTGAAAAGTTTGCCTGGAACCTCGTGGTTGCTTGAGTTTAAGTTCATGTAGGGATGGGGGCCCTCATGACTCACCCAAAGTTGTTACCAGGTGAGACCCCGCATTCGAGGCAGGCCATTCATTTTGATGAGCAAAATTCAAAAAGGAGCTAATTTCTGGCAGAGAACAGCTGCGGGCAGTGCTTCGAATGCATCCAATGCTTTTGATTGGCTCATACAAACTGAGTGATGCCAATCATTTGGTAAAATTGCCAATTTTGACTGCTCTCTTCATGGTATTTGGTATTTGCATTAATTAGTATGGGAAAAATTGTTTCAATCTACAACCATTTCAACCTTCCTACATGATTTTGAAACAAATTATGATCGTAGGCAGAGGTATCACTGTGCAGATATGCATATTTTACAGCATTTATCGTCAAGTCATTAATGGTTATCTGTATCATAAAATGAAAGCCATTGTGTGTTGGTCTGCACATTTACACCTATGAATGTATTTTGCCACACTTTAGTTTTAGATAGGATTGGTTCAGGCTTTGCTGCTTTGTTTGTAGTTCAATGATAGTTTGACAGATTCAATATTTGACATTTGCTTAAATAAAAAAATTAACTTGGAAAAAAGCAACTGTTTTCAATATGAAATCCAGTCTTAGTACCTTAATTTCATATTCTGAACACTGGTGTTCCAACACAACAGAATCAGTCTGAGCAACCTGATTTTTTGCTTTTTCAAAGTTTAATCCAACTAAATGATCTTTGTGATTAGTCAAACATTGAGTGCATCATTTTTAATATATTGTGTGTAGTACCCTAGTTATGGCATACTTAGCATTTTAATCAAACATGCTTATTCTTTGAGGATTTCATTCCATTATTAATGTTTAAGAGTTCTTTCATGGATTTATATTATAGAATTACTGATGTACAGAAATCTGATCAGTGACCACATCTTTGATTCATGAGGAAACAGAAATCTCCCCTATTGTATTATGTTTTTTCTGTTCTACCTTTGATGAACACCAAATTATCCATTTTCATCTTTGAATAACTTTTTGCAGTGTTCTGTAGTAAAAATTGCGACTGCTTGCAAGAAGATTGAGTGTTTACATTAGAAATAGACAATGGATATGATCTCTTAAAACCTCTTGTTGGTGCAATGAGTATGCACATTTTCCACTTATAGTCTCCTCAGCATTACTTTGTGTAGCATGTACATTATTTCTGTCGTGATCATAACAGTTATGTATAAATTTACTTTGTTCTGCACAGACTGGCGTGTTACCTGCTGAGTGCTGCCTGGTCTGTCATATCAAGCAACCCTCCAGAGCAAGGTTCTTCTCATGCTTGGTAATAAAAATACTGTTGAAATGTTGTAATTAGTTGTAAATTTTTCCATTACAAGGTATTGGTAATGGAGTATAGTGTTGAAATCATAAAAGGAGTCCCTATGTGTGATCTTCTTTTAAGGAGAGAGCTCTGTGTTCTTTTATGAAATAAACTTGAATTAATTTTAAATGGTAGGTACTTGCAGCTACTGAAGTTGAAGTGCTTTCATGCTAAGTGTTGCTTCTGGAAGCATTAGCTATATTTTTGTGTGAAATATTGTGTGTCTCGTCATGCAGTGATCACTGCAGTGTGAGATACTAATAATATATCTTCTTTGAAAAGATAGAATTAAACTAGTAGAGCAGGGGAGTTGTTGGGTAAAATTGAAGCTTAAATATTAAATTGGGTCAGACCTTAACACACTAAACTAAGAACTTTTTATTAATAAAATAAGGCCACTGTTAAAGATGATCTAATTTAAATTCCAGGCAACAGATGATTGGAGATAAGACTCTAAGTTATGATCACAGAATAATGAAGTGATGTAGTACTCAATTGACAAGAATTTCTAGTGCCAGTCCCTTATAAGTTTTCCATGTTAGGCTTTGGTTCTGCACACGCTGTGTTCATGCTGGTGATGTCAGCATCCGCCACAAATGCTTTTCATTGCTTTTTCTTTTGGTTAGAATTTAAAACATTTATAAAAAAGGTCTATGTATGAGCTTTAGAAGTGGAACGTGCACAGCCATAATGAACATTTTTGAGGTTTTCCTTCACTTCCTTGTTAACTCAAGGGGATACAACTATTTTATTTGCAAGAATGCATGCTCCCAGGAGTAAACTTTGTGGTTCCACGTTGAAGTTTAGTTGGGCTTTCTTTTGTTTAAATTAGAATAGGTTTTCATTTTGTTATAGACCATCTTTTTTTGGTTCACTACAATCCTGTTTTTTAGCACCTACTAGTAATCGTAGTTGTGTGTGCAGTGCTTGTGCAATTGTAGGAGTTAATGCTATCTAGCAGCTCACTAACTCATTCATGATGTGTGGCCACAGGCGAGTGCGCTACAACACCACCAAGGCGGACGTGGCTGCCATCATTGGCAAGTATTGCGTCAAGTTGCTCCAGGACTCGGAAGCGGCTCTCGAGGTGAGGACCCACGCTGCCATGTTGGCTGTGCCCAAGTGTTACTTCTCTTTACTGTGGTAGATTTCAATTTTCTAAGGTCTATTTTTCCATCAGTTTTGAACTATTTCATTACATGAATATTATGAAACATTTTCTTCCCCTTTGAATAAGATAACTCAATTCACTATGTACGCGGTGTGGCTGTCTTTCATCTGAGCTACATTTGGGCGTGTTTAGTGACAAATTCATGCTCTCTCTCTCTATCCCATCATTTGGACTCATTCTCATCTGACGTTTGTGCTCTCATTCTCTTGTCGGTCCCAGCTCTCACAGCCTCATAACGGTGCTTCAATTGAGCACCATCATATTCCATCACGTCTGATGTGAGCGCCGGTGCAGCCAGATATTACTCATTTGTGTTTTTTACGTGTGTTTGACAGTCTAATACTCTCCTCTTACTCCTGTCACAAATTGCCTGCTACACTGAAAATTAAGTGATCGTGAATAATTTATTGCTTCTGCCAATGCAACGTGAAAGAATTGAACATAAGGAACACATAGGGAATTATATAGCAAATATTTTAGTGTTGTACCGCCAATCCATTTGAATGAAAAGTGCTTTTGTGCTCCACTATTTGGTCACTAGTGCATCTATATCTCTGTCAGAACTGACCAGTGATGGTGCATCACTGTCTTTGTACTGTTTTCATTCTTTTAATGTATGCCGAACTTATCCATGTTGGTGCATCACTGTCATTGTGATGTGCTAAGTATTGCATGTGGTGATTTCTGTCGTGTGTCAACTTTTTTGCCAACTTATTTTTTATCTGTCAATTTTTTGTCAAACTCTGAGGACTACTGTAATTGCAATTTTATGTGTTGTGCAGTGCTTTCTTGCTGATACTATTAAATCTAAATAATTTTCGTGCTTCCAGTGTTTCCATGCCCGAGCTGAAAGTTAAGTTGGCCTTCCTTTTGTTAAAATAAAATAGGATTTTTTTTGTTTTATTACAGACCATCTTCTTTTTGGTTTGATGCTGTCATGTTTTTCAGCACCTACTTCTTTTTTCTTCAACTTATGTATTGTTTCATGAACTTTTTTCTCAACTCGCTGTTTCTTTGCTTAGAGGTCGTGTGTAGGAACACGCCTTGTGCATGGATTCCCCATTCCCTGAACTCCATACCAGATGGGGCCCTTCTGCAACTTCAATTTAGAACACCTTTGTTGCAATTAAAAACGTTTAAATCAACATATCTAATCTGAATGTCTCCATATTTCAGAATGGCCTGCAACAAGATGGGCTGACCGCCAATGAACCCGGCTCTGGTGCGAGAGCTGAGGAGGAGCAGGTGAGGCCTTAAAACATGTTTTACATAAAGTGGAACGTTGCTTGATATTAGTGCTATTTTAAGGCAAAATCTATTTGAAGTTACTGTACTACCTATGCGTGCCCTGTCTTTGAAACATGTTTAGGCTACGTTCAAATAGAACACTACATGAAATTAGTACTGTGTTAAATAGAAATCTATTTGAAATTGGAGTGTCACTTGAAAGTTATAAATTATTTCCGTTGACAATTTTCTGACTTATGTGAGTTTTTTGTTCAGTCGTAGAATTTAAAAATTGTTTTTTAGTCAGTTATTTTATCTGAATTTGTACCCTAATTAATGTTAAAACTATAATGAGATACCTAACATCTGTTTTGACTTGTGCCCACACTAACATGCATCACTGCAACGCATGGGTTTATTTCCTAATAATGCCTTAATTAGGGGGTATGCTCTTCCTACATGTTTGTTTTGATTCCGCATGATCACTTGTCCATTTATAATGTAATTTTTCTTTATTGATATTAAATATATTAATTTGTAATTAGATCACCTAAATGAGTAGTTTGGTGCTTTCATTCACTAATTTTGCAAGAAAATCACTCTAGTTGATTACATAAACTTCAAAAGCCTACCCAAAATAACCAGAATTTTACCAAGTAAACTTACATAATTACAGAAGAACACTAATCTCTCTACTGGTACTTCAATTACATTAAGCTTAATAATTTTTAGTAAACATTTTCATGTGCAAACTTCATTCCTATCAAAAATTATACCTATTAAAATTTGGTAACAATTGATGGATGCATTTCCGGAATGGAAAGCTACCAATCAAGCTGTCACAAATTTCGAAGTGTTCTCCAACGTGTTGATGAGTAAACTAATGGCTGGACTGGACCACAGAAAGAAAACAATTTATTTCCAATAAAGATGGTACAAAAACATATCATTGGTTTTTGAAATATCTTAAAGTGAGGATCCTTAGTTCATGCAAACAGATGGGTATCAACATGTATGCACACAGAAGCGGTTCACCGGCCTTAACGAGGAGGTCTTAGACAGCTTACTGTGCCGACTCCCGAGCCAGCTCGTGCGGGACTACGATGGCGCGCGAGGTGCGTTCCTTGTTGGCCTCGAGTTCTTGGAGAAGACCACGAGCTACTACACCTTGGAAGACCACGCCTCGATGCACACGGAGGCAGTGCAGAGCATCAGCCGCCTCTACCAGGGCCTGGCTGTCTTTGAGCCGCAGCCTGACAGGTGCCTGCAGGCAGCTGACTTTGGATCTATGCTGAGAACTTTTCCCAGAATTTCTTGCTCTGTAAAGATTAAGTATTTTAGGGTCACGCGCGTGTTTTTGAAAGTTTACTGTCAATATGCTGAAGAAAAGATTACGTATCGTTTGTCTTGCCACTGGCCAGGGCAAGGGGATGGAAAAATTTGACTGAAAATTTATCACATTTTTAGTGCAACTGATGAACAATGTTCCTCAGATAAGTTCTTGTGTGTCATTTGGTCTTCAATGTAGCTTCTGCTGTAAGGAATAGCTTTTAATGGTTATTCTTTGTTATGTTGAAATGTGGGCTTTTCCTGTAGCCAAACTTCTCAAGGGAGAGAATATGAGTGTCAAAACTAATCCACTGTCACGTTAGGGCCTTTCAATCAGTAACCAACGAGTATTCTCTGCTTTATTAAATCTAAAATTTACAAACATTCTGACACTTCTGTTGTCTATCTTTAACTGAGCTTTATGTTCATCCATTCCCCAGGGAGATAAAACCGTCTCCTTGGTATTAGCGCTTCTTGGCAGAAAATGTTAGGTCCTGAGCTGAAGATTAGATAGGCCTTCCTTCTGATGAAATGGAGTACTATTAGGGATCCATTTATGGATCCATATGTTCCAATTTTAGTTTGGTTACAGGTCATTGATTTTCGATTCATAACAGACCTATTCTCCAGCATTTATTGCTTCAACTAGCATCTCGTTTTGTAAACTTTCTTCTCTGTTAGTTCTATGCACAGGGGAGCTAGTGTAGGAATACATCATGTACGTAGATTCTCTGTTTCCCAAACTCCGTACTAAATGGTGCCTTTCTCCTGCCTCATTTTGGAGCACTTTTGCTGTGGTGGAGGAGACATTTAAATCAACTTAAAACTTAATCTGTAATCTTTGTTGAAATATCTAACTCAGCTTCCTGTTTTTTCTTTGGATGTTTGTATCAGTCTACCCCCAAACTAGTTTCCTAGCACTTCATTAACTTCTAAACTAGACAGTGCATGTTCGCACTCTCGCTAAGGCCTTGTTTGTAATACTGGGGCTTATCTGTAAACCAACTGCCATACCATACCGTACCTTACATCTGTAACATATCATTTAGTGCTCAGTCATACCATGCTACACCAACTCTGATGTTTCGTAAATTACTCAAATATGTGCGGGAACTTAACGGACTTACTGAGTAAAGAATAGGACGAATATTTGTTTCCCTGAATTTGATGCTCATGAAAAGTCGCGTAACATTTATTTGTCATCACTTGAGCTGTTTGTTCCTGTTGCAGACAGAGTAAGATGCACAAGCGGCGTGTGGACATGCTGACCCATTTACTGGAGGAGCTGAACCCTCAGTATTACTTCCAGGTGTGTGGCTTGTGTGGTAGTGGAGTGTTGGTTGTGTGTGGTGGTGCTGTGCCCTCAGTATTACTTCCAGGTGTGTGGCTTGTGTGGTAGTGGAGTGTTGGTTGTATGTGGTGGTGCTGTGCCCTCAGTATTACTTCCAGGTGTGTGGCTTGTGTGGTAGTGGAGTGTTGGTTGTATGTGGTGGTGGTGCTGTGCCCTCAGCATTACCTGCAGGTGAGTGGTGCTGTGCCCTCAGTATTCCCTGCAGGTGATTAAACTTCTTCTGCAGTTAAACTGCTTTCCTTTTTGTTGATTTAATGAGCAGGGTGTGGAGGCACACCTTGTGTTTAGATTCTCCAATCCTTTAATTCGATACTAAATAATTTCTTCCTCCTTCCTTTCTCGAGAATACTTTTGTTCTGGTTAGGAAGGCATACGATGACTTATAGTCTAATCTAATCGCAGTGTGGCTCAGGCTGTAGAAGTGGGAAATGACTGACTCACGGGTGTTACTTGGGTCAGGTGTGCCGGCAGCTGCGCTACGAGCTGGCCGAGACTTGCGCCAAGATGGCGTCCTGCAAAGAGCCGCCTCCTGAAGCCGCTCCTGGCGCCTTCACACCAGCCCAGTGGACCAAGATCACCAGCCTCAACATGGCCAGCATCGAGCACTTCAGGCTCTTCCTCAAGACCTTTGAGGACTCCGAGTGAGGATTTGGTGCTCTTTGTATTAGTGCTCCTTCTGTTGTTGCTCTTTGTGCTGTTCCATCTGTTGCTGTTATTTGAGGCACCTCCTTTTTTCAGGGGGACAACTATTGTATGTATGGGAATTAGCACTCCCAGGAAGACGTCGTGAGATCCTCGTAAATTAGGAAAGCCTTCCTTCCGATGAAATTGCGTAGTTTTTTGTTACAGACCATCCTTTTTAGTTCACTGCTGTTTTTTTCCAGCACTGATTTTCTTTATCAACTTGTATCTTTTTGCATAAACTTCTTTCAAACTTGATGTTTTTGTGTGAAGATTCCTGTTCTTTTAATTTAATTCTAAGTGGCGTCTTCCTCCTTCCTCTCTTCGGAACATCTTTGGTGTGGCTTAGGAGGCTACTACTATTTCATGATCAAATCTCTTGCTTCTTTTCTTATTTCTCTTTGTGTTGGTCTTTCTCTTGTTACCTTGGGCGTGTCTTTAAGTGTTGCTTGCTTCTTCAGATGTGCGGTGTTGCTAGTCTTTTCCTTGTGTTCAGCTTGACTTTTCCTTGGCCAGGCAACGATATTTGGGACTAATTACATAAGGCTACGTGAAAGCTAAATTGCCGTCAAATCAGCTAACAGGTTTTATAAAATTTGCTAAAAAAAGTTCAGTAACATGCTGATACGGTTTCTGTTTATAAAAAACTGCTTATTGCAAACTAAACGTTTTGTAATACAATTCTGTGGACAATGGCATGACCGCATCACTTTTTTTTCCGGCTACAACCGTCTCGTGCTATATTTCGGCTTTGCTCTGACGCGTTTTTTTATTTTCACCATGCACATAGATTGTAGGATGGTGGATTTTCCGACTTTTTAGAGGGCATGGCGTAGTCCAGTGGTATCCGGCCCATAGGCCATATTCGGCCGCCAAATGTCGTTAGGTGTTACGGTCGTAGCAATATACAATGGTTATTGAGCTAGCAAGCGTATGCTCGCCTAGGGCGCGTACTCGGCGACTACTCCAGAAATTATAGAAAATGGTAGGAAAATTGAAACGTTGTTTACCCTTGGAACTTGCTGGAGTAATAAGTATAGCCTTAAGGCTGGAAAGTTTGAAGACCCCTGGTGTAGGCAACAGGTTTAAGTGAGTTAGGTTTGTTTATCGTGTGCTATAAGGGCTGTCACTCCCACTGGAGATACTGTTAAGTTACCTCAGTTATAGAAAGGCCTTAGAAATTTCTATCTTTTCTGTTCTCTTTACTTTTTCCAGTTGTCCTGCCTCCTTTGCCCTATGATTTTTGCGGTTTCTTCTTCTTCCTTCATAACCTGCGGCTTCTATACGCAAGTACCTATTTTGTGTGGGAACGCACCCAGTGCATAAATTCTCCTTTCTTTTAACTAAATATGAAATGGTGCATTTCCTCTTCCTTTCTTTGGAACACTTTTATTTCGGCGCTTGGGAGGGTTGAAATAACTTATAACAAACCCTTTTAAGAAAGAGCCACATGAAATTCTAGTGCAGTTCTTGGTACGTGGGTAAAGAATATGAGTGGAAACTTTTTCTAAAACTTTTAACATAAAAGTTACAATCTGTGACGTGCGATCCCCTGTAGTTTAAATGCCTTTCTTGGTATGTGGGTGGAAAAAAGTGAACATTTTTATTTCCTGCTGGTCTTCAATCGTGAGAGTGGTTTCTCGATGAGCAAGGTTTTCTTGCATATCCTTGTCTGGTCTTCATGAGAAATGATTGTGCCGTGCCCCCAGCGGCTGCCCGCCCTCCCGGTACCCGAGCGAAGCGGAGCGCGCTGCGGTGGTGGCCTTCTTCTACATGGGGCGCCTCTGGAACAAGATGAAGAGCGTCAGTCGGGAGCAGGCGGTGCTCCACATCTCCAACGCCATCCAGTGCTTCAAGGTGAGCTCTGCTGCTCCGTGCCGCTTGCTAAATGGGTCCTTTCTTAACATTTAGGCATTATAAATGAAATCTCATTTCACCATAAATATTGAACAACTTTTCAGTGTTGCTTAGTGTTAAGGGGTGTTTGTTATTAAATTTCAAGCAAAACAACTTCCAAATTTTACTGAGAAGAAGCCAATCTGGAAACCTTGCTGAAGTTTGTTAGAGAGACGTTAGTGAAAATGCTGAATGCAGTGGAAAATGAAAAAATGAGGGAATTAAAGATGTGTTTAAAGACTTATTAAATTCGTGGGAAACTTGTGAAGCGAGAGTTTCATGAAGTGTGAGCTTTATTCTTGGTAAACGGGTATAGTTAAAATATAGATAGACAATTGTTTAAAACGGGTATAGTTGGAGTATAGACTACTATTGTATCTATGGGAATTAGCGCTCCCAGGGGAAAAATGTGAGGGCCCGAGCTGAGAGTTAGGTAGGCCTTCATTTTGTTGAAAAAAATGTTTATTGTAATATTAAGGACAACCTCTTTTCGGTTCACTACTGTCCTGTTTTTCAGCACCTCTGACTTTCTTCTTCACCTTTTATCTTATTTCATGAACTTCTTTCTCAACTTACTGTTTCTATGTCCCTTCTGCTTAAGATTCCTCATTCTCTTATCTCAATAACTAAATGGTGCCTTCCTCCTTCCTCTCTTCGATACGCTCTTTTTTGTTGCGGTTAGGGAGGCTTAAAGTAACTAATAATCTAACAATAGTCTGTGGTTAGCTCTAAAGACAATAGCTCAAAAAAAGTTGGCCTTGAATGACTGGTATTGCAGGCAAACTACTGAATACTGAATGTTTAGGCAAGTGGACATTATGCACCCAAAAATTATGTGAAAGCGAGAGGGCTGGTACTTCACGCGAGGCCTAATTGAAGTTGTGATCGAGGCATTTTCACTTGAGCCACTTTACTGAGAGTGCCTGCGAAAGAAGTAGTCTGAAACTGCAGCGGCAGCCAAGATTGAGCCGATGCAGGCAGTAGGCAGGGAGTCTGAGATAAAGCGAGACAGTGCAGATCGAAGTTTGTACCGCGCAGGTAGTGAATTAGTGCGTGGACTAGAGATGTGACTCAAAAAAAAACAGTGCTGTTTTTTTTAAAAAAACATGTTTTTTCTATAAAAAAAACCATGGTAAAAAAAGCGTGGATATTTTGTTTTTTTTTAAATATTTTGTTTGAAAATAACTCAGCAAGAAAAAGATCCACATTACATTATTTGTATTCATGTCAGATTATAAAATAAAACAGCATACTTCTTAATTCATGGTTTTCTATGGTTGTCTGAAATTTTTCATTTTCTGTGGTTTCATGTTTTGATTTTCATTTATTTTACAATGCAGGTGAATCACCTTCAACTCCCCAAAAAGTGTGTTGTAATAATACATCTTTACTTATGGTCATTGATAGAGATGTGACCAAAAAACCATGCTGTTTTTTTTTAAATTTTATTTTTACAAAAAATCATGACTAAAAAACATGGATATTAATATATTTTATGTGACCAAAATAACCACACTTTTTTTAAATGTTTTTGTTACAAAAAATCATGACCAAAAAACACGGATATTGATATATTTTATTTGACCAATACAACTATGCTGTTTTTTTAAAAAACATCTTTTTTTACAGAAAAATCATGACTAAGAAAATGTGGATATTAATATATTTTATGTGACCAAAATCCTTGCTTTTTTTAGAAAAATGTTTTTTTTACATAAAATGGATATTAATGACTTTTTGTAAAAAATTTTTTTTTAAATAGCATGGTTTTTTTTTGGTCAGTTAAAGTATCTTAATACCCATGCTTTTTAATCATTATTTTTTGTAAAAAAATTATGAAAATGCATGGTTTTATGATCACACAAAATGTTTTGATATCCATGTTTTTTTACAAAGAAGTTGTGACCAAAAAATGG
>JACJUY010001933.1:96359-107715 GCA_014220935.1 Platorchestia sp. MABIK
TCTAACAGCTCCAGCTCAAGCGCGCAACTGACTGGAACTGCTATGGGACACGAAAATTTCAAAGTTAAATAACTCAAAAAAACACGCATCAGCAAGCAGAATGTCATTCGTGTAAAACATTTTTAAATGTGTTTCTTTAGAGATTCTTTGGAATGTAATTTTTAATTTCTGTGGGCGCATTGAACTGCATATTGACCAAAAAATGTGAAAAAAGCAGCATGGTTTTTTGGTTAGATAAAATATACTAATATCCAAGTTTTTCTAGTCATATTTTTTTGTAAAAAAAACATGTTTTGAAAAAAACTTCATGTGTTTTTTTAGATCACACTAAATATATGGTTTTTTGGTCATGATTTTTTGTGAAAAAACAGCATAGGTTTTTTTGATCATATAAGATATATTAATGTTCATATTTATTAGTCATGATTTTTTTGTAAAAACTTTTTTTTAAAAAAGCATGGTTTTATGGTCACATAAAATATATTAATATCCATGTTTTTTACACATGATTTTTTTAAAAGAAATGATTTTTAAAAACATGATGTTTGATTTTTTAAAAATCATGATTTTTTGTAAAAAATATGTAAAATAAAACGGCATGGTTTTCTGATCACAAAATTTATTAATATCCATGTTCTTTAGTCATGATTTTTTGTAATAAAACATTAAAAGGAAACCCCTACAGTAAAAGTGGTGGCAGATAACCCACAATTACCAAGAGGAGTCTAAGAAGAACAGCAGGAGCCACAGAACTTATCTTGATGGAGTCAAAATTCAGAGCTTATTATCTCTACTATGTCTGAATATTTTGGTCACATAAAAATAAAATCAGACATAGTAAAGATAGTAAGTTCTGAATTTTGACTCCATCAATATAAGTTCTGTGGCTCTGGCTGTTCCTCTTTGATTCCTCTGGGTAATTGTGGGTTATCTGCCACCACTTTTACTGTATGGTTTTCTTTTGATGTTTTTATTACAAAAAATCATGACTTAAATACATTGATATTAATATATTTCATATGACCAAAAAAAAACAGACATATGCCTAACAAAAGTTGAGTGTGTGCAAAAAAAAACGAAAAAAAAAACAAAAAAAACACATAAAAAAACATGTTTTTTTTGCATAAAAAACTGCCATCAAATAAAACCGTTTTTTTTGCATCACTAGCGTGGACTGCTGTACCGAAACGCTCTGCTCGTACGCCGTGTTTTGCATGGTTATAACATGTGCGGTTGCCAATGTCTTCGCAGTGCTGTCAGAGGTTTCCTGTATTTGTAAGCTGCGTGTGTCTCGTGCACTCAATTTTCCTGAGGTCGAAGCCGGTTTCGTGTCTAATTTGTAAATCATTCTATTGCCGGTTTTACCTGTTCCTTTTGAGTGTCAATATCGGGTTTAATGCGCTCACGGAAATTACGAATTCCGTTCCCAAGAATCACTAAAGGAACACATTTAAGAAGGTTTTACATGAATGACATTCTGCTCGCCGAGGCGTAATTTTCGAATTATTCAACTTTGAAGTTGTAGGAACGTCGCGTATAAACGTGAAGGAACGGGCACATAAATGTGCTGTAATACGGTATTGACGTAACGATGGGTGAGGTTAGGGTATGTTAGTTGAATAAACCAACCTAAAATAACATAAATCAACCTAAAATAGCTTACCTTAACTTACCCAAACCGAGGCTGTGATTTTCGCGCCAAGAAGTGGGCGCCTCCCGCCAGAAAAGTGGGCGTGACCCAACAATGCGGCGACTAAGCAACCGACCATATAATGTTATTTCTATCTAAACGTAATTATTATTATATCTCGAAAATAACGCATCAGCGAGCAGAATGTCATTCGTGTAAAACGTTTTTAAATGTGTTCCTTTAGTGATTCTTTGGAACGGAATTCTTAATTTCCGTGCGCGCATTAAACCCGATATTGACCCTTTTGAGACAGCTTTCAACTGTGTTTCTAATAAATGTAAACTTTTAAACGCATCAAGAGTACTGTTTAATAAAGTGCAATTCCTCCGGTTAAATTACACGTTTTAATAAACTATTAAAAACTACAAGAAATGTTTAAATGTACGCCCCGTTTCAACTGCATTGAAAAGCAGAGTTTTATGGAACAGAAGAGAAAAACGATTAAAGACTTCGCAACATTTTATTAAACCGAATCGCAGTTCGATCGTCTGTCGGCAAATTAAAAGTGACTAGTTATTCTGATGAAGTAGTTTTTCGTAAACGAGAAGAGTAGAAGTTTACCGGCCACAATTTTTTTTTTATTGTAGGAAATTTGCCCAAATGTGCATTAGCTTTTTGCTCTGCAATTAGGTTTTGAACTAAGTATAAATTGGATGAATTGAATCACTCAGCAAATTGTTCGTTATGCTTCAAAGAATACGGGCTAGGTTAACTCTGCCTCTGCCTTTAAGCCTGATTCCATTGATGTCACTGCTAATTCTGGTCTTGTCGTGGCGCTGACTTGTCAGGAACTGAGAATTGTGGGGATTTTATTTGTCAACTCGGATAGTTGAATTTCTCAGAATATCATCCAAGGTTTTGGTTCAATTGAGAGGCCGTGGTTGACAATTTATATATATGAGGTTGTAGTGTTCAACTGACTTTTCTGTAAATTAAAATGGAATATTACGACTAGAACAAGCGCCTTTGAGGGACACACCTGAAACACATTTTGTGCATAGATTCCACCGTTCCCAAAAACTTCACACTGAATGGGGCCTTCCTTCTTCCTCTCGGTGAAACAATTTTTGTTGGGATTAGGGAGCCTTAAATTAACTTATCGAATCTAACCTAATAACTCATGTGATAATGCGCCGGTACGATGTGAGTGAGGTACGCGTCGTTTGCCGGTGATGAGACTACATTTTGCGCAGATTTAAATTGTAATTCCTATTTAGTTAGTTAGAATTAGGATTCATTTAATATCTGCAATTGAATTAATCATACGGAATAAATTCCGTTGATGGATGCAATTGAATTAAACTTGGGAGATAAAATTCAGTTGATGTGTGCAATTTGATTAAATTTACGAAATAAAATGTATGTATTTTTATTAAATTTACGAAATAAAATGTATGCATTTTTAATAAATTTACGAAATAAAATGTATGCATTTTTATTAAATTTACGAAATAAAATGTATGCATTTTTATTAAATTTACAGCAAGTGCTCGACTACGTGAGCCGCAACCCCGAGTGCCGGCCCAAGCTGACCGACGAGCTGGAGCTGTGCGAGGAGCTGGTGCAGCTGCTGCCTCTCAAGCTCGCCCAGCTCCAGTGATCTAATGGTGGGGCGGTGGGTCACGAGGCTTTACCGTCTGGACGTTATGCTCACTGCAGTGCTCGAGCAGCCAGTGCTGTGACATCATACTGCAATGTTCTTTCAGCGAATGCTATGACGTTAATGTTGATGCACTAATGATATGATCTTAATGCTAATACAGCCAATGCAATGACCCTAATGTTGATGCAGCCAATGCCATGGCGTAATGCAGCCAATGCCATGGCGTAATGCTCATTGCAATGTTCATGCGGCCAATGCGATGACGTTAATGTTAATGGAGCCAATGTTATGACACAAGCACTGGCGTCGGGGTGTGATCGACATCCCCGGGCTTGATGGGAAGTCCCAAGCTGATGGTTAGGTAAAATTTCTTTTTATTGAAATAGATTAATATTTATTTGTTGTTACGGACTGTTTTTGTTCTGTTCACTGATGTTCTGTTTTCAGCACTAGTGACTTTTTCTTAAATTTTGATCAGATTTTATTAACTTGTTTCGATCTTGCTGTTTCTAAGCTCAGAATGTGGATACACTTTGTGCAAAGATATCCCATTCCCTTAAATTCTGACCCATTGGTACCTTTAATCCTTCTATCATCGTCTATTGTGGTTACGGAGGCTTAGTCACTTACAATCTAATAATCCTATGACCAACCTCATAATGAGGAAGGAACTGACATTTGGCAGTGAACTTCAAAGAACGCATTAGGGTAAAAAATTGATAAGAGATGGGATATTTTAGAGCTGTTGTTACAAAAGACTTTGAGATAGACTTGGACGGTATTAAAAATTGTCAACTGTTTCACATTTTGGTGGCTACTGCTTCCTAGCCTAAATGTTAACAAAGCTAACGACTGACTCCAACAATTTAAGTCCTTAACCGTCGTAGTTTTGTTACTCATACAACCGTTTTTACATCCTTCGTTACCAGACAGGCACGCATCAGGTAGACGACACAGGCCTCAGAATAGGAATGGAACTGCCACTCGGCATTAAACTTAAAACTACACATTGGAGCAAACTTCAATGTGTGAGCATTTTTATTCAGTGGGCCGTGTGTGGAATGTGAGGCAGTTGAGAGTTAATAATTCAACTGACGCCATTTTTGACCATCATTCACTCATTAAGTAAAGGTTCTGATAAAAGTTGGACCAGCGATGTGCAGTATTCTAGTGGCTTACGCTGGACCACTCTATGTGTCATCATTCCTGACTGCGTTGTGCTGTTGAAGAATTGTTCGCTGGAGAAACATGATCTTTCTGTGTGCCTTATTTGGAGGATCTTATTATAACCACGTTACTTACATTTTATGATCTCATCATCTTGGGCATTTTAACGTAAAATGCTTATTTTTTAGAGAAGCGCTTTGCTCTTTTCTAAGTATTTTACTTTCTGGTATAACTCCTTCATGTTGATCTGTTAAATCTGTGTGCCCTGTATGGTAAGTTGTTTCTTTCATTGAAGTCTTCTTTTTTTGTAGTCACCGTGTGGAGTTGTCAATTTAAGAAAATAGACCTGTGTTATTTGAATTTTAGTTATTCTAGTCATTGTGATTTTATCAATATTTCATGTTTTTGTCTTCTGTAGTCTTGATTTCCAAGGGATCAGATGAACCTTGGTCAGTATTTATTTTATTTTCTCCCATTAAATTCCTGGATATCACTGGTTATCTTTTACGATAGATGTTGATACATTAGTATAGAAAGTTATGAAATATTTCCTTCTAGAACTTGCCTAGCTGCTTGTCAGCGTTGCGTTGTAGTGTTTTCTTATCGAAGTAAACTTTTCTGCTCAAAATCCTAGAGCTTAGGCTTTTTCAAGTAGAAGCGCCTTGCATTACACAACCGTAGATGCTAAGGGCTCTTCATGAACTCGTTTTATTGGAAAAACTAGAGGTTTCGTCGAGCACAAAATCCCATTTGTCGACCCGGTATCTTTTCTTTTACTCATAATAAGTTTGATAAAGCGTGAGCGGAATAGGTTGCTTTCTCGTAAATTGAATACTTTTTCAATCAATTTTCTAACTCACGCTGGTGGAAAATTTTCCATAAAATTCTTCTTCTAACTCACGGTTGAGTAGAAAAATATATTTCTTTGTATTTCCCCCACAAAATCAATGGTAACTTTTATTGTTCACTTTTAAAATTTTATTCTATTAATGATAATAGCAAGAAGTTATGACTTGAAGTTTTCTGTGTGCTCCTACACCCCACATTTGCGGTTGCATTTCACGCGTCGGGAAGAGCGAGCTATCCTTGTGAGGACAGGAGAGTCCTGAGGAGCATGGAGAGTCCACCTACGCTAGGCTTCGTACCGTTGTCCCCCACCTGCTCTAATATTGGCGGACCTTCCTGTTATGTGGAGTGAGGGTAGCAGCCTGCACAATTTATTCCCACATCGAAAGAGCTTGTGCTCATGGTTCGACAATTTTACACCCATATCGAAGGACGTCAGTAATTGTGCTTTTCTGATTTGGCGGGGGAAATTGCAGCTGCACGCTTAGGCGAAACGAAAAATTTTTAGTTCTGAAACAGTCAATTAAACGATGCAAAAATCAAAGTTACATTCCTGGAAGAGTCGTTTTCGTGCTCTATAGTGGTAAAGTAGTCTTGTGAGTATTGCACGCGTGGCTCTTGTGTTTTTATTCTAGTAATAATATTGTGTTCACCGAATTCTTGCGATTAATTGTTGTTTGTTTTTCATTTTAAAGATTCTGACGGCATCTATTTGATCTGATGATAACATTTATGTCAAAGTGTACGGCTTCAGGGTATCTGAAATGCCGGGATTAAAAATATATCTATGTACTAATTAGATAACACTTTGACTGCGACGTGAGCCACCAGTGGACACAGAGGGGATTTTCACAATGCTGCTGACCGACGAATAGTCACTACTTACTCAATTTTCATAAATACTCAAAACCAAACGAAGGCTCGATAAAGTTAATGCTAGCAACATTGCTTATTACAATTGAGTTTAAATGCAAGTTGAATGTTAAGCTTTGGCTTTACCTGCCACAGTCAAATTGTTAATAGGCGAAAAGACAGAGTTGCTTGCATGCATTTTGCCATTATAGTGTCAATTAGGTTGGAGTGTTGTCATGAAAGTTTCACAAGCATGCCAAGTGAACGTCCATATTTAATATGGAATTATCTTAATTAGAAAATTATTAACTTATTTAGACCTTAAAATCATTCTAAAATTTCAATCAAGAATTCTGATTATTTCTATCAATAATCAAATGTCATGTACATCCTTGCGATTCAAGTGAACACTCGTAGTAATTATTGTGCGCTGAAAATATTCGGTCAACCTTCCGAGTGCACGTGACGCGAGTACTTGAAGGCAGCAAGATGTGCCATTACAATGTCTGTGATAAAATCCTCAAATGTGTCGTTCTTTTTGTAAGGTACGTAATTAGAAAATAATCCAAAGTGATTATTGCAGGGGATTTATAACATTTAAGCTAACTGTACCATGCGTGATGCACAGTGCAGTGGAATACTAAGCAGAAGGAAGCAGTTGTTTGATTTTAGTGTAGACTTGAAATTCCCGTTATTCATTACGTTTACCTGCTGGTTATCTCCCCTTCTGATAGTTATTTCCTCTTTTGATGCATGTGAGCTGAGACGGTGATGTTTCCTACGTTAAATCAGTTCCTTCATGTACTGAACTTCAATTAAACTCTCCACACAGCTGATGGTTTCATTGCCTTCTGTTGCCGGATGAAGTAAGACCAGCCTTGCAAGGTTGTTCTTTTCCAGGTCAACATTTTTGAGTTGGGTGTTTTTTTTTAAATTAAACACAAAGAGCACATAGCTGCTGACAGCCCTGCAGGGTTGGCAAATATTGCGGGCTCCATGCTTTTTTCAAATTAAATTCAGCATAATGAGCAATCCATTTCTGGTAGCTCTGTAAAGTTGCCATATGATGCGTGATTTTTATGGTTAAGATTTATTTGAAAAAATTCAAACATTGGCTTTTTGGCCATGAAACGCAAGACAACATGGCACACCGACGTAGAGGTCGAAGCACGCACAGTTCAGTGGAGCTTTGCAGAGAGCTGATATTTCCCGGATTTGCTATTAACTATGCATGATTAGGATGCCTGCAGGAACAATGATCGGGTAGTCATTGTAGGGGAAACTGGGCTCTCCCCCGGGCTTGACCAGCCTTGCCGCTGTCTGCTGACCGGTGCTCTAGTAAGGGTCTTATTATCTCATTTAGGCTGTATATATAGTGACGTTGAGAACTTTCAAATGAGCAAAAATTCAAACTGAATGAGCACCAACGTGGTTTTTAAAAAGCGGGGTGTTAATCAGAAATAGGCATTTACTGCTTAATTTTGATTGTTTTGGTTATGTTCAGTGATTTGATGCAAAATTCTATCGACCACTTTGTTGCAGAGATGGATCAATAAACCCCTCTCCCCTCCGATTTAGGACCACATCTTAGGAAACTGACGTGCCGTAAATTTCAAACGAGTCATTTCTGATTTACAGATATTCGCTGAAGGAAGCGTTTAATAATTACTGCAAACTTTAAATTACGAAAAAACTAACAATGAATTATTGTCAGTCTTATAGAAAAGATCATTGTTTTAGTTTTTTTTGTGATTTTAATAGACAAACCACAGTATTGCATTGAAGGTGTAATCCGCCTGCTTTCAGAACCAGCTGTAAATTGGATTTCCGATGTGTCCGTCCGATGCACTTTTTCTGCAGCCAAATATTGAAAACGTCAAACTTGAATGCCAATAACCAACCAGAATGAAAACATCCTGTCTTCACTCGTCTTATGTCCCTAAAAAATGATTCTGCTAAGCGTGACAAGACACGGGCTCTGCTGTGACAGCCTAGGAATATTTGGGTTAAGATAGTGATGTCACTGCAGGATTTGGCCTTCCTGCCGCCATGGGTAACTTAATATCGCGCCTATCTGAACCTGAGAACCACATGAGGAAATTCTCTGTTTCTGCTCTTTGGACGTCTGCGTCACGTCAGTATTGTGCATTAATTGACGGATAAATAAGGCTCCTGTCTATTGTATCTGTTGGCACTCCTACGGGAAAAATGACAGGTCCTAAGCTAAATGTTAGCTAAGCCTTCCTGTTGTTGGGACAGAATAGGCTTTCGTTTAGTCACGGACTATCTTTTTTTTTCGGTTTATTGCTGTCCTGTTTTTCACTACCTCTGATTATCTTCTTCAACTTCTATCTTGTTTCATGAGCATCTTTCTTAATTTAGCTTCTATGCGCAGGAGGTCTCGTGAGGGAACACACCTTGTGCATAGCTTCTGGGTTCCCTAAACTCTATACTAAATGCTTCCTTCCTCTCTTTTAACATCTTTTTTGTGGTGAGGACGGCTGAAACTATCAGTCAATCAATTGCGGTTATGGAGGCTAAAGCTATTGATAATTATCTAATTTAAGGTTCCTGAACTTCACCTAATAGTGCACTGCAGTGTCGGTCTCCTCCTTGTGATTTTGACTCGTCTTGAATTAGTGCCTGTGCTACCACCGCAGACTCGGTACCGTTTTTGAATCCAATGTACGTGACTGAGACTTATTTGTTGCGCATTTTTTATCCCGCATGTAAACAGCCGGCATGCCGTGCAATCGACTTTCTCACATTTCATGCGGGGTTTTCCACCGTATTTCACTCACCAGCCTTCTGTTTCTTTCACTTGCTTTCTGTCCTTCAAAGAGGCTTAACGCTATCGCTTCCAAACGATAAAAGTTGGTTTTCCGGCCGTGACCTTTAATCCTTACACCATTGGGGTGATATTTCAAGTATTTTCCGAGTGGGGGCGAGTTATTCCTTGAAATAAAACATGCATGAGTGCTATAAATCCTACGTGCGCTTGAGAAAAGCCAATGCAGTATCTTCGGAAACACAACATCTATATAAAAATAGTAATTGTTGAACCCTTAAGTAATTTCAAAATAACATCCCGTTAGGGATAATTCATTAACAAATCTTTTGGGACATGATGCTCCTTGTACTATATCTAGGATTCTCGAACTCTAACAGAATTTTTAAACAAACTGTCTTGAGAATTCCCGCTCTCCAGTGATGTCTTGAGCCTGTAAATGCAGAATCAGCAGCAGATTGAATATATTCCGCAGTATTCTGCAGCAGATTGAATACTCAGTTTGTTAATGGTTTCGCTTGATCTTTCTATGTGTGATTCCTTGTCTACTTATGTGATGAAGGCCATCATTTTATCATTTGTGATGAAGGCCATCATTTATGATGAGGGACATGTAGCAGATATGGTTCTGGATGAGCAAATTATAATAATGGGAACAATGATATTAATTATTCTTCATCGCATTTTCCATCAATCTAATTTGCAAGAGAGTGGCGTGTATCAGTAGTTACCGTAAGCCTGTTCCCTACTAATGTTGAATCCCTCATCTATCGGGTACAGTTATTAAAGCACAAATAATATTTCACGTGTAGCGTGTCTACCATTATTGTGACTGTCAAGAAAGTAAATCAGCAGTGAACATCAACCCTCACATAAGCGCTACCAGCAACGCGATGGCGAAGCACAACAGCCCTCGTGTGCTCCTCACGTCGAGACTCGTCATCTCGACCTGTGGAGACCCGCGGCTCGACGTGCACGGGTTCACCCAGTATCTAAAGCGCGTGCTGCACATACGCGGCGTGCCCGTGCGCGTGGGCTGTAGTTACCGCATCAGCTACGGCACAACGCGCGTGGTGTTTCGCGTGGAGGAGGCACACGGCCACGTTACCGCTGACGGCGAGCAGGGGGACAGCTACGTCGTGCACTGCCTCACTAAAGTCGAGTTCGTCTCGTGCGGACAGAAGGTAAGCCGTGTTCTTTTGGGTAACAAGTTTTGTTAACCTAGTTCATGCGGTTTTGTAATATTCTTTCTTAGGTAACAAGTCCTGTTGACCTAATAAATGTAGCGTTTGTTGAATTCTTTCTTAAAGCAACACGTCTTATTGACTTTGTGCATGCGTCATAACTATTCTATTCTTTCTTTGGTAACTAGTCTTGTTGACCTATTGAAAGGCAGCACGTTGTCCTGTTGTCGGAGCTGGTGAAAGCGTCGTTATTTATTTATTTATTAATTAGATTTTGCTCTATTTGTTTTGAATGCTGCTTCAATAATATTTTGGTGCTTCGCTTATATACTTGACCTTGCAATTTGTACTTGAAACAGAGGTTCTTTGTATCCGTAGGTTGAGCCCTTCAAATTAAGAAAGTGCATTAGATTTTTAGCTCAAACTCATCTTTGTACCACATTCAAGGTTTCAGTCAATGGATAGCTTGGAAGCATAATTATAAATGCGATGGCTTTAATATCCTTTTTTACGGTATAAAATGTAGAAGCTTAAAAGCCGAATAATTTTATATTTGTGCCTGAAACTGCTCACCGTCTGTCCATGGTAATGCTCGAAAGTCTCACTCACTCAGCCGTTGTCAGCTACATGAGGATCACGAGAGGTTGATAAAGCCTATTCTTATGTGAGAGCATCTCGTTTAAAGAGCTCCATTCTTCAAATGATTATTTTTTTTTATAGTATGTTGTTGCTTCAAAACTACAACCCTTTCAATCCTGAGCAACACCCCCGATGTCCGTAGCATGCATTCATGAAATCGAGAAACGCGGCCTAAACTGAAAGTAAAAAACAGTACTCAGCACTTTAACGACTTCACGAAACGTAAATTGTGCTTTTTAACACATTCACTGCGGTTAATTTAGCTACGTTGTAAGTAGCTGAATTGGGAAATCCACCTTATTGCTTGAATACATTTTCATCCTTCCTAATGAATATGAAAAATATAATTACATGATAACATTTCGCCATGTATGATTACAGTTATTTTTCAAAAAGGTCGCAAAACAGAAGAAATGCCATTCATTCATGCCTCTACGTGAATGATCAATTAACCTAGTGCTACGCATGTGGCCCAATACGTGGGGAACGTGTCAAAAATGTAGCGCAAATCGACATGAAATTCTGGAAATAGAACTGAGAGCTGCCGACTCACTGTGTTGAGTGCATTACCTTCGAAGTGTCGAGTT
>JACJUY010001933.1:112354-123885 GCA_014220935.1 Platorchestia sp. MABIK
CGTATTGTGTTATTGCCTCCGAAGTCTTTCGAACGCAATACTTCATCATGTCTTATATTATTCCCTCTGGAATCTGGCTGACGTATTGCTTCTTGGCTTTCACAATAGAACCCACAAACGTTGAGTAGAAATGCTGCCATGCAAGATTTTGTCTAGTCTATTGTGATGAACGTGTAACGTATATGTTGGCAAACGATATTATTTCTCAGTATATTTACCGATATTTGATTATCAGTATAGATTGCGTCAATCTCCGTTGTTATCGGGTTTGCAGTAGCTCTTGAACAAAAATGACAAAATTTATTCCTCATCTTCAATAATGAGTTCCATTTGTACCTCTTGATTAGAAATCCTAAATGATGCCTCAAATTCAAACGTCATGATGAATTATGATAGTCATTGAAAGTTTGGTGCTTCACCTTGAAACTAAGGTCAGATTTTGAGAAACCAGTTGAACTGGAATTTCCCAAAAATGATCTTCGTTTGCCATCGCCACTTCATGTGTGGAGAGAGAGTGTTCACACCTTGCTACATAATGAGGGTCTTCCACAATTCTGCCGCATTTGTTATTTAAAAATGGTGTGTACCTTGAAGTACTGGCAAATAGAATTCTTTTTTCAGCGTGAGTCGTAGATTTTCTGAGCGTCGTTTCCTGAGTGCCCTAATGCTAAATTTCAAACACTTGTGGGAGCAGTTTTACTGATGTATTTGCATCATTTGCTTGACTTTTCCGCTTTTTCGGCCACGTGTTGTGCTGATTTTCATTGGTAGTGTGTTCGCTCATTTATTTATTTCTGTTTTAATTTTTCAGTGTTCACCTTGTTTCATCATATTCGTTATCTTACGTTTTCTTCTGTAATGCATTACCCTTTTTCATGTTCAGTTTTATTCTTCAACTCCTTGCTCCCTCTTTCTTTTAGCTTAGCTTTTTCCCTTGTCTTTGTGGATGGGATTCCGATTTTCTTAGTTCCTAACATTTTTTCACACCCATCTTTTCCTGCTTCGTTTCTTCATTTTTGTTTGCATCTTCTTTGAGATTAATCAATTCTATCTCATTTTGTCTCCGTTCATCCCTTTAAATTTCATCAAAATATTATGTATAGTAAAGTTGAGGGCCTTTTCATTACATTTCCTTCCCTTGCGATAAAATTTTCTGCTATAACCGAGCGTCCGACTATTCCGACCACATGATAGGTGAGGTGGTGGTGGTGTGCACGGCGCGGGAGGAGGCAGCAGTGCCGGCTGAGGTGCGGCAGCTGTGCACCGCGCGCATCTCGCTCACCATGCCCCCGCCGCACACCAGGCGCAGCATCCTCACCGCCATGTTGCACGAGTGAGTCCGTCTTTCCTTCGAATTTTACATTCTGTTGTACGAGTGTGTTTGTCTTGCCTTTGAATTTCGCGCTATGTTACACGATTGACTCCGACGATTTTCGAATTTCACGCCATGTTTCATGATTGAGAGTCAATCTTGCCTTCGAATTTCACGCCATGTTGCACGAGTGAGTTCGTCTTTCTTAAGGCCCTGATACACTGGCGTTCATGACTCGAGAAATTGCGGCAGTGGATCCCGCCGCCAGTTGAAGTGAGAACTGGCGACATGATACACTCAGCACGCAAGAGGAATCACCGCGGAATGCATTGCAAGGCGTCAGTCTGTCTCTGCATGTCGTACGGGTAGGTGCACGATTGCGACCAGCCGTATAGTGCGCCGGATAGAAATAAAGCGCCCATTGCGCTGTGCTTTAGCTTTCTGTAAGAGCTGCTTTTCACATTCTACAAGCAGACGTATTTTTAAAATGCGTCAATAAAATACAGCGTTAGAGTTTTGTCCACTCAACTGCGGAGCAAGACATAGCTGCGCACCTCTCCCGTCAACGATCAAAACTGTACTGCTCATCGCAGCGACGCCCGTCTGTTCCCGACATGGTCGGATCGCAGCAAATCTCGGTGGCCACTCTGCCAACTGGCTGGTGTGCAGGGGTGGGAGGCACTTCGCGAGGCGTGCTGACGGTTATCACTGCGATTTTTGCCAAGTGTATCAGGGCCTTTACCAGTGTCAGGGGCGAACACTGATACTTCAACCAACGTTCCTCATCTCACTGTTATAAGTTTGCACCAGTCCATGGATTGATGCAAGTAGGTAGTAGTTCCAAGAAGGGGGACTAGGCTTGCGAGTCTTGAGGTTTTATTCCGTGTACTAGGAGAAAGATGACGAGTGCTAGTTAACCTTTAAAGCTGCTGCAGGTCAGTGTAGATAGGCACGGTAGGTTACTGATAATAGAATCAGAAATGGTGCAGAGAGTTCAATGTAAAAAAGAAGAAATGGTTCTGGAGAAACTGTGTGAGCTCGTCTGAATCAGCTACGTCAGTCAAGTCAAGAAATCACTGTATTTTGCTGAAGGTGGAAATATCTTAAATGTATTGGTGACTTGCACTAAGAATAAATGTGATGAAGTTAATATCAGCATTATGTGAAAAATTTTGGGTCTGTAAGCTAATATCCGTGTTTTGTGGAAGCTTCTGGGTCTGTAATCGAGTAACGTTACTGTGTATTATTGAAAATTGATAAACAGCAAAGCATGAATAACAGTAAAAAATGAAAATATAAGTAAGTTTTCAGTGCACGTAACGTTGAGACTAAACTTAGTTATATCGTCCATACAATTTGAATGATAACATTGAACAAATTGGGTGATCTAGTTTAGTTTATTGGTGCTTATATCTGAGAGGAGTGTCTAAATTTGCCTTAGTTATCTCACTGCTAGAGAAACGGGAGGATGCAATAGGGGTACTGAACCTAAGCAAGTAAGACACTTTTTGGGCTTCAAATGTTTATAGTTTAATGACTTATCAACTTTGGTGACTCGATCTACCAAAAAAATGAAAAAAAATAAGAATTTTGATTGTGCTCAAAATCCTCACGCATGACCGTGAGTTTTGTTTGCAGTGCTGAGCTGTGCTGCTCGCCGGACACTCTCGCTGCAATGGTCGAGTCCACCAGAGGTTGCAGTGGGCAGGACCTGAACGACTTGGTGCTCGATCTGCGGACGGAGTGCGGAGACACGGGTGCGGTCCGGCGTCAAGACATGACAGAGGCGCTACACAAGCTTAAGAAGTCTTTACAAGCCGACGCTGCTCAGCAAAGTTCTGCTATTGTCAGCCAGTCTAACGTGCACTGCAAAAAGCCCATGAAGGTGTGCGGTTACGCAGATGTCTTCTCCAGACTTGAAAACTACGTGCGACTTACGCTGCAGCATTCGTCACTCTATGAGGAGCTTGGAATGTCTCCTCCGAGTAGAATTCTGTTGTTCGGACCTCCAGGTTGTGGCAAGACGTGGTTGGTGAAAGCTTTGGCCGAAAAATACTCCCTCACTGTCAGGACCGTCACACGAGCCGACGTTTTCAGCAAGTACTTCGGAGAAAGTGAACAGAAATTGGATGAAATTTTCAATAAGGTTTGTTATGAGTAAGATGAAGTAAGATTTATTAGTTTCACTTTATATTCTTAATAAATGCTTGGAGAATTTTCTAACAGTGGGAAGAACTGCGCATGAGTTGAGTAATTTAAAACTTTTCTCTGCCCAGGCGCTGGCCAGCACTCCGTGCCTGCTGCACTTCCCTGGGTTCGACGGCCTGGCGAGCGTGAAGGCGCACGAGCATCAACACGTCGAGGGGCGGGTCGTGAACTTGCTCAAATCGCGCCTGGACGGCACCATCAGACTCAAAGGACTCATCCTCGTCGCTGAGACCTCCAGGCCTGAGCTGCTCGACTCGGTGAGATTCTCCTCCGTCTGTCCCGAGGAAGAGGTTCTACATTCCACACGATGAGCTGAATGACTGTGAAATTTTCGGATGTGATATTCGGTACAATTATCAATGGCTGAAATTTTCGGTGCAATTTTTGGTTGTGTCGGTTTTAGACGTTGTCTCCTGGTAATACTTTTGTCATTGCTGACTTGCTTTTTGGAGCAGCTGCCTTTTCATTTTAAATTATATTGTAAAACAAACAATTGTTTTCCACGTCTTATTTTGGTTAAATTACAAGAGAACTGAAGTTTACCGTCCTTTATCACCTTGGTACTGGGTTTACTCTCAGTCAAACAGTCATAAATTGTTAATTACTACATGGGTCGTGTCGATTAGTTATACTATTATTATTTTAAGTTTGTCACACTAGTACCTGTAATATTTATATCACAAAATTAAACTATAGACAGGCATTCAGGATTTCTATCTTTCGCATCCATTTTCATGCTTTCTTTGCAATCTTTACCTGGTTTTTCTTTCTCTTTCTTCTTAACTTGCTATTTATTTGCACATAGTATCGTGTGTGGGAATACTCTTTGTGCATGGATTCCCCGTTTCCTACAGTCCATACTAAATGGTTCCTTCTCATTGCTTTGAGATCGCCTTGGTTGTAGCTAAAGAGTCTAACTAATAAAATAGTAACAATAATGTTCATATCACTATTTTGAGTTACTTTACTTAACTTCGATTACATCAGAAGAATGCAGCTAAACTCCTAAACGTGTGATGTAGGAAAACTAGCTTTTCTTTTGGTATAAAATACTTATAAATACCTGTCAAAACTTTATTGCATTTAATTTTTTGTTGACATTCTGATTCTATAAACCTATGTGACAAGGATCAGCTATGTAGTGGAGAAGTGGAAACAGTTTTAGATTGAAAAAGCATGTTTTCCCAAAACAACAAACAAATTCCATTAAACGGCGAAAAATTCACTTGGTTTGGATTAAAAAAAAATTCCATCCTGATGATGACAATTGTACGCTTTCTCAGTCTCGTTTTTGCTTGTATTTTAACGTATAGTGGAGTACGTATGACAAAAGTAGTCCTTTAACTAACTCAAATAGATCAAATATAAAGCTTTCAATAACCTAGGAACTATGCATATAAGAATTTAGCCTTTTGATTGCTTATATTGAAGAAAAATGAGGGAAAGTGAGTCTTGAACATTCATCTCCAGATGTGAAAGTATGTAATTCTCAGATAGTCTTCCTCTTTAAATACGAGGAAGAATGTGAATGTGTGTGTCTGTTTCACATGGTCCTCAAGTTTGAATACTGAGTGTGTCAAAAAAAAACAGAAACGTAGGTTTTTCATAATTAAATGATTTCGTTGATAAGCCCAGATAAATACAGTGAAACGAGAAAAGGCATGTATAAATACGGGTATTTTATAATAATCGCAAACGGATGGAATGACGGGGATAATATAAACCAGTAAATGTTTGATCCATTTCTGGTCAAACCTAATATTGCACCAGACTGTCTATCAGGAGTCCGGGTGCGAGAGGGAAGAATGAATACCTCATGGGACAGTGGCGTGCATGAGCAACAGCTGGTCCACCTGCCGATTTGTGTAATAAATATGCCCTGCAAAACAAAACAAAATTGTTTGCGTAGTCTGTGTTTGGACAGATTTTCGGTGCTTCTTTGTCGCTAACAATGGTTCAAACTCTGTTCTGCCCTCAACACAATAGAGAGATTGCCAAAGTGTTTTAATTTGACGTAATTCAAAGGCTTTGCATTGATGAATTGAATTAATGAAGGAATAAATGCCTGTGCTATTTTGATGTTCTGATGCATTCAGGTGTCAGAAAACTACAAAATATATTTTCCAACCCTAAACAGGCCGTGCATTGGCTATGCCTTCAATTCAACCGTGTGGTCAAATCTCAATATCGGTTGTAAGTTTTGCTGATTCGAGACATTTTTCGTCACAACTATATACAAATTCAAGCAAGCATTAATTGTTCGTCATTGAAAGTTATCAGTACAAAAAGTAATTAGGAAAAAACAATACTATTGAATTTTACTCTAATAGATCATTTTTCCAGGCTATCATTCGTCGAGGTCGGTTCTTAGCGTACGAGCACGTGGACCTGCCCGACGAGGCGTCTAGAGAAGAGATCATCCGCCACTGCAGTCCCGAGCTGTCCGGACCCGCGACGGCAACTGTCACCGCCCTCACGGAAGGCTTCACTGTGTCCGAGGTGAGCTTAGTTATCTTTTTTACTGTTATCATCACCCCCAGGCTGGGGTTCGCCTCTGAATATGTTCTTTTTATTGTTGGGTTGAGCCAAGACAACATTCACCTGTGTTCGTATAAATAGCTATAATAATATGACATATTTTGATGATGATCTTTTTGCTATCATTTTTTAAGCAGTTCTGTACGTTGAAAGAGGTGTAGAAAATCTGGGCTTTAACATCGATTCGTTGCTGGTGACTTGGAGAGCTGATACAGTTGTCTTAATTAATTGTGTAAAATAAAGTGATTTGGGCACCGACTAATGGTAAATAAACGTCGTGTTTCAGTGCATTATACTGCTGAGTGTTGAGACTGGTGAAAACGAGCGATGAGGCATATTGAAACGAAAGTTTATGGAACTTAAGACCAACGTTGAGGAAAGTTAAAGCAAACTTTGAGGCAGATAAAATGGATTCGGAGTCATGTTAAAAAGAACTTCACATCTCAGTTAAGTACGCACTCTAAGTCAATTTGAACTTGAAGGAAATTGCAACAAACATCTCTTATAAAAAAATCACATCTCGGTGCAGGTGGTGCAGGCATGCAGGGAGGTGCGGCTGGGCGGGGAGGCCAACATGGAGGAGAGCCTGGCGCTGGTCGCTCCCTCCACCACCCAGGCGTCGCTCAGGCGCTACACCAACTTCCAGAACCTTTATCAGAGTTCAAATAAATGATGTGCTCGCAACGAATATTTTCGTTATTGCTCACCTGATACTGGCATGCAACTCACTGTGGTACGCTCTTTGATTGGGGAATGGTTTGCGAGTTCTGCGCGTGAGTTAAAATCTTGCTATCATTATAGTTGTACATCGTAGTAAGTTTAATATCTATTTCTTCTTTCGATTTTTCTCTTCCTAATTTCATTCATATTTTTGCACGATATATCATACACTGCTGAACGCTGTAGACAATGCACTGCCGTGTTTTCTCTGTACATGACAAACGAAAAAAGTGACTTCGGATTAGGTTAATTTCATTTTGTCTGTCGGAAAGTAGTTCGGAATTCTTAAGTTATTTAACCCAACCTTTGCTCGCGGTTAGAACGACGAAGCCATGAGTAACTGAAGGAAAAACTGCAACATAAAAGATCATTAAAATGCTGTCTTTACTGTTAAGTTAAGGGAAGTAATAATGCAGCGGAGGGAGTTCTGCTCGTCATGTTACGCTTACAATAAAAATTTCATTTCGAAAAGTTATGAATTCCTCAATCAACGCAGGTATTTTAAAAGAAAATTAGTTCATTTCAGCGGAAAGTTTGGTCTTAAGGAAAATGGATCTTCTGCATGGTAGTGATCCATAATGAACTGTGAAAGTTACGTGCGAATAATTTTTCATGATCAAAATATACATACCTGAGTGGCTTTGTTAAACGCCTGACATTTCTGCACCAGGCACCTTTGAATGATAGCTTTAAGGAACCGCCAATTGTCGAAGGAGTCCTGCACGATGAGCTATGATCGAAGTAAATAGAATATGATGACTTGTAGTAAATATGGTAATAACGTCAGCTGTGAGAAACAAAAAAGTCCGCTGAAATAATTGTGTACTGTTTTTTTTTCGATATTTTACCTTCGGAAATGAACACACGAAATCCTAACTCTTGTTCTTGGGGTTACAACTATTGTGCCTGTGGCAATTAGCGCTCCCAGGAAAGATGTGAGGCTCTGAGCTAAAATTTAAGTAGGCCTATTTTTCATGAAACCATTAGTTTTTGTTCTGTTACTGACCATTTTTTTCAGTTCACTAATGTCCTGTTTTTAGCTCCAACTACTTTCTTCAATTTTAATCTTGTTCCACAAGCTTCTTTCTTAACTTGCTGTTTCGAAGTGCCGGGGATCTTGTGAGGGAAAACATATTCTGCATACATTCCCGTTCTCTTAATATGTATAAATGGTTTTCTTTCTGCATATTCGAATTACAATTTTTTTTCTACTTGTTTTCAGGTTGATAATGACCCTGGAGGTCGAAACATTCCAGAAATTTTTATTCACCGACTTTCCTAAAAAAATAATGATCTCGTTTACGAAATGTATCTTGGCACTTTAATTTATAATTCGTTCTCTTAATTCCATACCAAGTGAGGCTTTCTATCTTCCGACCTTTTAAACACCTTCGTTGTGATATAGAGGCATTAAATAGTTTACAATTTAATCTAATGATCTCCTTATGAAAAATATGTTAACACGAAACAAGTTACAAGGTAAATGCTTTCCCTATCGATTAATTGTATTTCTATTAGTAGCTCAAGATTAAGAACAGTTCAAGTCTTAATAGTTCTATTAATAGTTCAAGATCATAAATCCCTTTCATAATGGGATCGTGCGTCTTATTTAAAGTCGAATGTTTCTGTGATTCTTCTTTCTGCTTACCGAGTGAGTAAGACCGCAAGTACATGTACCGAGGGAATGACACACGCGAGAATTTTCTCGAGAATTCAGTCTCCTCTTACCAAGAAAATGAACTAAAACCAGAAGTAGGAGTTGCAGGAGTACATAATTTTCACGCTTCTCTGGTAAGGAACCGTGTCAACGGATTATTCAATCATTGCAATCGGATCGTAGAAATGGTTTTTCTAAAGAATGTGCATTGTATAATGTTCTTCGTCCTCATAATCTCCCGTCAAATATCGGCGCTTTTCTCATTTGGAATAAATAATTTGGGAAGACCAAGGTAACAAATTCTTTATTTAAAGCATGCGCCACCTTTAGCTAAACATTTTATCCATCCGTCCGTCAAATTGTAGATGGCCTCTCAGAAAAATCGTTCACATATCGAGGTGAGCCAATCAGCCGGTCATTTTAACATTTTCTTATCTATTGAAGTGTGTTAATTTTAGGTTAGGGTAATCACGACTCACAACAATACTAACACAATATATTTCAGTGAATGCACAGCGAGTCAGGCTAGGCTTGCAAGCACGAATACGTTTTTTACATGGCCACGGCGAGAGGTAGAATGGGGACCAGAAAAGTACCAGAACCGTGAGCACAGTTCTAAGGGCAGAGTGCTCGCTCTCTAAATACATTCATTTACAAGAGACCAGACTTCATTTTGCAACAAGAGCTCTGTAACATTATTAGCATAATACACAAATACATTCAAGGTGCTACAATCAATATATCAACAAAGTGTTACTGGAGAAGTGCGTGATACACCAATAAAACGAAGAGGTAATCCGAAGGAGTCAAATTTGCTGAGCATGTCAGTGGAGGCAAGGGCTCCCAATTGTGTTTCTGGCAAATTTCGCAGTGTGTGATGACCCGTTTTCTTGCTGCGAAATCCCATTTCTCGATTTTCAAGCCCAGTTGGGAGGTTTTTCGATCAATGCTAGGTTCAAATAGATCAGATATCTACGGCTGCAAACGGTTTTCCCGGTCCCATCGAGATCCAGAATCTCATGACACACCGCACCTTTGAGCAGTATTGTTTTTTTCCGAATCGATTCGGTTTTTCAACCGATGTGGATGGTTTTCCTGGATAAGCCTGCAACATTTTGCTTGTTGGGTTTTCAAAGTAGATCCATTTTTATCTCTAATCACCATCTGATGCAAGAAAGACTTTCTCTCATGTCGAGAAATCACAGTTTACTCACCTCTGTGTACATAGTCTTCTGTTGTGTAGTTTCTTTTCAACACAACTAGAGGTTTATTTAGCTGTTGCTGCAAACAACAATTTCAGTAGCTTTAGACTACAAAGGCAGGAGTGAGGAAACATTGGAAAGCACGTATAAGTGTACTGGGCGGCTGTCGGTTACAGACTTCCTCTCAAAGCCTGCTGTGTCCGGAAGTTGGGCAGAGGCGCGTAACAGTACCTTCCGGAGCTCGCAAGAGGCGCGTAACAACATCTTTCGAAGTTCCTACTCACAAAACCAGTGCCACATTAAAACGACGCATTTTTTAAAATACATCTTGAATGGGTTTGAAATAGGACATGTTTACCACGCGCCTAATATCGCACTAAATCGAACTCGGTTGCACATCAGCGGCGCTTTAACAGGTACTGTCCTAGCTATTAACTGATATCACAGTTGAGACTGTGAGCCAAACTTTGTTTCCAGCTCCACCCAGCGAAGAAACTTGGAATTATTGCAGAGGCACACTCGGTGAAACGATTTTTTACCCGGCAGCTGACTCGCAGAGCTTCAGTTATATTAGGTGTCTGCAAGAGTCGAGGCCAGTAACCTTACGAAGAGGTTTTTCTTAACATCAGGTTATAAATTTAGCAGTTCGCTTGAAGTGGTTACTCACAATTGTAACGACTAAAATAATTTGGTCGATGTTAATCAACAGTCAAGGCTAGTACTGTCATAGAAAGGAGTTTCAGCAGTCATTTTAATGCTGTCTTTTTTGAAGTGTTATATTAGTGTATTGATACAATATGCAATTCTTTGAGGAATTGAACTCCTGTCATGGGATACAACTATTGGATCTATAGAAATATGCACTTCTGTGGGGAAAATGGGATGTCCTGAGCTAAGAGTTAGGCAGGGCTTCTCTCTATTGAAATAAAATATTTTTGTTTTGTAAATGACCATAGTGTTTTTGCTTCACTGCTGATTAGTTTTTCAGGCCTTCCAACTTTCCTCTTAAATTTTTAACTAGTTTCAATACCTTTCCTTTTAACATATTGTTTCTATGCGTCGCGGATCTTGTGCGGGAGCGTACCTTGTGAATAGATTCCGCATTCCCTTAACGCTATCCTAAATGATGCCTTTCTCTCTTTTGGGCTTCTTTGTTGTGATTAGGGAGGCTGAAAACAGTTTACCCGACGCTGAAACAAATATCTAATCTAATCGAGGGAATTGATCTTTTCAATGGAAACTTATTTGGCTAACTTGCTTTACAACCAGTTTGGTCCTGCTGGATGATCCCACAAAATAAAATGAAAAGACATTGACTCTTTCTTTTCTTCTGGCGCTTATCAATTAAACTAAGATCGAATATAGCTCTTTCTCGTTCAAAGTTTGATACCTAACTCCTTATGTCACGCAAGAGACCATATTTTCGTTTATATTATAAAGTTCAAAATATTCTTTACGAATGGTATAATTTTATTAACATCCAGCATCTTTTTTAATGGTTTAGCTGATGTCTACAATGGAATTGTTCTTTCAAGTCATCATCCTACAATCACATCAATTAATAATGTTATTTTTTCTGCATGCTGCATTGTTTTTGAGTATAAATATAATGTAAACCAAATTATAAACGAATGACAATGCATCACAAGATGAATAGCCAAGACTTGCTTTAATCGTACTGTAAAAGATGAAAAACGGACGTGAAATTCCTACGTACCACATCAAATATCCGGATCGCAAGAAAAGAAATTTGTGTCACGAAATTTATGTTTGCGTAGGCAAACATAAATTTGACTTTTGTATAAAGTGTCCCTGAGAGTAGTTCTTTTGTTGCTTGAGAGTTGAGACTGAGCGTTTGTATCGTGACTTGCAACTTTTGACTAGAGTGTTTGAC
>JACJUY010001934.1:0-36290 GCA_014220935.1 Platorchestia sp. MABIK
CCTTTTCCAATAGTGGCTCTTACTTGGATATTAGCACAAAACGAGGCACTTTTAGTATGAGTAAATTTTACCTTACATGTTACTTTCTCTACTTTATTATATTATTCATCCCTATACCCGGCCATTCATCAACCCGTAGAATCTAACGAGCTACCCAAGCTATTACTTACAAGGGATTGCCAGGTGGCTGGAGTGAAGGAAACATTATTGATGTGATTGAATTCGTAATCAATGACATAAGGAAAATACGTGAATCTACCAAACTTGTGATACTGCTCTCTGGGCTAAAGCTTAGAGCTAAATTTAGACGATCTTAGTACCCATTTTTGAACGGAGAGCTCAAACTTCCGTGTTCTGCCACTGATGGTGCTTTGCATCTGTTAAATATTTGAGGATATTTGCTGCGAATTGCTACCAGCATATACTGTATGTGTAGTCAATCATTCCGTCTACTGTACCTCGTAGCTAATAACTATTTTCTCCAACTTGCTTCCGTCTTAATGATTGACTTCAACTTTTAGACTTTGAATTAATGAAACTGAAACTGAAACTGAAACTAAAACTGTAACCGAGACTGAAACTGGAACTGAAACTGAAACTAAAACTGGAACTAAACCTAAAACTGAAACTGAAACTGAGACTGAAACTGAAACTGAAACTGAAACTGAAACTGAAACTGAGACTGAAACTGACACTGAAACTGAAACTGAAACTGAAACTGAAACTGAAACTGACACTGAAACTGAAACTGAAACTGAATCTGAAACTGTTAAAAAGATATTGAGAACAAACGATTCATGTCTTTTATAATTTTAGCAATGAACTAATTGTTTGCCACTTGAAAAATATTATCACAAATAATGGATTAATAATAATCCCGTATAACTTCAGACGTAACCCGAGGAAACGCGTTGAGCGCCAGCACACTTAACTGTTGATTGAGAACCGCTTATGGTCATTTACAGTCAAGAGTCATTCACAGATAATTTTGAGTTCATTTGCAGTCATTTAGGGATGTAGTGAATATCATACGGATTGTGTGATTGCAGCACTCTAAATTATCTACAGAATTTGTACCAACAAATTGAATTTCGTTATTCAATTTGGAAGAAAGCGAGACCGACAATGTGACAACGAAGATGCGCCAGGTGTCGAAGATTTCCGTATCATCGCAGATGCAATTCCCAGATGAAATTGGAGTGACAAATTAAATCGAGAACTTCGCTCAATAAAAGCTTAACAGAAAGGTGCACAAACATACTTCGGCTACAAACCATTGGAATGAGAACTGATCAGAGTTATACTTAAAATAGTATTGATGAGTCCACAGTTACGATAAAAATATTTACATCGTTGCTACATCAGTGACTTCAAACGAATGCGTAATGACACATCCTAATTTTTTTGCTATGCGAACAGTTTAACAATGGAAAAAATGTAAATATTGTCACGTTCACGAGATTCAATAACAATTTACATACTTAATTGAAAGAAGTTGGTACATAAAAAATGCATACAAATAAATACAAGGGATTACAAGGGAAGATACAAGGAATTGTGCCTACATATATCACAGCTAACAAATGTCGACCAGTATTTAACAAGAATCCCATTCCCTAATTCAATTAAGCAGTTCCTTTCGCTTTATAGTACGGACAGAATAAAAAATTCATTTTTTGTTTAACTTCGAATTATACGCACATTCAGCCAGACTGTGTTGTGCATTATAAAAGCTTATGTACTGACCATGCACTACTTTGTTTGATAACTTCATCTTAATATACATGAAAAGAATTAAACTTTCTTTAGTTTTGAAACCACTTGGAGAATATTTTCACCAACTTAGTTGAGCGTACATTGTCGAAAATGACATTCATTTTCTTTTTTGAAGTACGTAAGATTTATCTTCCTTGAAATGTTTTAATTCAACATACTCTTCAAAGTCGCTTTTTGCTTTGCTAGCATAACAGGTTATACAAACTACTGGTTTAAACAAGCGCTCTGAGTAAATCATGCTTTCACATTCGTTGCTTCATGTTTTACAGTGAGCTAGGCCTCTACTCGTTTCTGGCAATGAATTACATTTGACTGTTATTAAAATAACTCACTCGTTTCCTGAACTGCTTTTCATGAATTCGAATTCATTTCACAAACGTTCACAAAAGCAATGAGATGAGGTAAAACCTATTGAGACTCATTCGTGCAAAAATTTCAGTCACAAGTTTTCAACACCTAAGAGAACGTGCACACTAAATATTTCTTTTTGATATAACAATCATAACAGTGAGTGCTTTATACAAAGACAATTCTGCAAGCTCAATCCTAAAGTTCTTACACAAGGTATCCCTCTCTCTAAAGGACAGACATCACGCATTGAACCTACGAATATTTGTGCATGATATCGGAAATCCTACGAGTTACATAGACATTGGCTCAGAAAATAAATTTTTCCTAAACTGCGGTGTTGTTTGTTACACATGTAACGTGCCTTGAATTGGGTAAACGCCGAGACGGATTGTGACTATTACCTTCCAGATGGCGTCAATTACCACAACATCCAACGCACACCTTCCTGAAGGTAGTTCGAAATTGCTGGCTCATGGAACAATATAGAATAAAATTAACTGCGCTGTTAAAGAGCACAAGCATTTCCATGATATCGGCGAGCTTCAAGTAACACTGAAAAAATCTGGCATTTGGAATAACAGAAAGAAGACCAAGTATTGCTAAGGGCACCTCCGAAAGCAAGAACAGCACTAAGATCGACAATAGCATCATGTTGACCCTCTCAGCTTGTCGTTCGGCTCCTGTTGTTCTTTGACCATCATTGTTTCGGCTCATTATTGCTGCTCTTCGTCGACCAGCCAACAAAAGTTCTTCCATGAGAGCAATTGAGAGAATACTCAAAGCCAAGCACGGTAAAAGTTTTAGTACCACTGAATAAATAAAAAAGTTCACGTCTTTGAGGCCATAATTTTTAGCTAGGTGACTGAAACCAACGATGTACATGGTGTGGTTTTCAACATTTCTATCATATATAGAATAGTTTAAATAACAGGGGATATTGCAAGTTACAGAGCATACAAGAGTCGCCAATATTGCTATTTTAGCTCTGGGCATAGAACACCAAGCCGCATTGAGAAGCGGGAAAGCAACCGCAATATACCTCCACACAGCCAACGTTACGGTCAGCAGCACGGACGTAAAATGAAAAACTTGAGAGAAGTTGGCGTGGAAGAGTACGAGCACTGCCCAGCCAAACGTGAACCTGTCTTTCTTGCTTCTCCCCGTCCACAAGTAGTGATGCACGCTGTATGGAATGTAGTCAACCTGCAAACAAATCAAAAACACTGCTTAGAATTATAAGCTACGTTCAATGACCTACAAATGTAAGTTAGCCAGTAATGAGAGTTCTCAATTATTAAGAATACAACAAGCGAGAGAAATGAATAGATAATTCATGGGAGCATGTTTTACTACGTACACAGATAAAACATGAAAGTCGTATAATTTCTGAAAACGATTTGAAAATGATATTTCCGACTCTAGCAACGCATGAATAATTGAGCTATTTCCTAGTACAGAACATTAAAACTTACGATTTTAAACTCAGTAAGTGTTCGTCAGAGCTATTTGATGACACTAAATCAACACTGTTTTGAACATTCGTCAAAACGACATGGCTAATGTCTTGAGTGGACGCGATTCGTTTCCAGGCATTGAGCTTGCTCGTCAAGTTCGCTGATGAAATAAATATCGGGTCAGAAATAAACACTAAGTAGAATCAACATCAATCACAAGGACGAATATTCACATGTGATTTAAGGGCCAAACTTTTTTCTGGCCAAACGAGCATGAGCCACCACGACATTTTGTAATCAGTTCACAAATTTAGATTAATTTGATTGCTTCTCATACTTTTGCCTCGCTTGCAGTCTGTAACCCAATTAACCGTAAAAAATTCAATATATTTGTAAAATTGATTTAGAGTCAATCTTTCCCCAAAGCTTGGGCTCCAGGTAAGTTTCCAAGCAGGATTAAACAAAGGAAGCTTGAAAGGCTAGCCTTGGAGCCATTTCCTACGCCGCCTAACCGAGAGCGGCCGCAGATGAGCTTAACATTCAGAGGTTATGTCCCTCATGTAAACAAAATGTTGAAATTATCGAAGGAACACGAAGGATTGAATTAAGTTCTTCGTCAAATAATGTATGGTCAAATTAAACCATGCGTGAAGGGAGTAACTTGCCGTTGGCAATGAACGTCTCTTGCTCGTCTATGCTGAAATGTTTGCGGCCATTCGATCAAGCATGAAACTAAGTTAGGGGATCGTGCGACTTTGGACTCCATCCACGATTTATTGAATTTATTAATGCAAACGCGTTCCATCATCTCGCAGCTCAATTGTTGTTGCATGTTTTATGTATTTCCTAATTTATACAATAAATTGAAGTTTCAATGGCCAAGTAATCTTATTAATGATAGTTGTTTTAGCGCCTTGCTCTGCTCTTCCCGCCATACATCGGATCCAGTTTGGTTTAATGGTCCACCACTCCGACAATGACATGTCTGCGTTTGTGTTGGTTGTGTTTCAAGTCGTGATGAATGAATTTCCTTTGTGTCAACTGAACGAACGTTGGTCATTTTGAAAAACGACCAAAAAGCTTAGCCAATCCTGCACAAATTACAGTAGATTTTGCAATACTCATACATAACAATTATTTACTCTGTGTTGTACACTCATGACTGGGAACAAAAGCATAAATGACTATTTCACAATTCTGACATCTTGTTTATCATGAGCATCAATGATAAAAAATATTCATGTGATTGAAGGTAGTAACATAATGAAATATCTTCAGTCAACCCCCTATTTCTGTGTTGTACTGAGATTGTGCCTCAAGTTCTTAAAAATACCTTCCGAATGTTTATATTATTCTTAAGTTATAACCCCATTTTGGTGACATTTGGAAAAGTTATGCATTAGCATGCGTCTCACACGTGTCGTGTGAATAATTCAAGTTAATTATAAATGAAACACAGTCCAAGCGTGTGTTGAAGACTGTAAGATATATTGTCAGTGAGCAATTTACAGGATACTTTGGTCGCTACCGTTCTCTTCAGAAAACAGTGCATGTTGGGCAAACGTATTTACCACTCAACCAATAGCAAGGGATGTTGGTTAACATGTTGGTTAGGTAGATTGCTCCTTTCGGTTTGGGTTAGCATGGAAGTATCAAAATTAAAAACCCGTGTTTACCGCTTGATTACATTTTTATTCTTCCTAAGAAGCAGAAAAACAAAATTGCACGACAATTTTTCAACTTCTACGGTATAGTTTAATTTAAATATTGCCAGTGAAATAATTGAAATGCTATTCATTGAACCTGACACGCGAATAAGCAATTTGCTTAGTGGTACACATTTGTACCACTGACGTAATCAACGTTTCAACGTTGAAACGCAATCAACTTTTCAAAGTCGGGAGATGAAGGAAAATGAAAGGTTCTTAACGTTTACAAATACAAAAATTTCACTATCTGAAATAGAAATCTTTAGGGTTTCTGTGGGTGGTGTGAATGTGTTGTCTAGTTTGTTCTTTCCAAATTTGACAAAAATATCTGCCTGTTCTGTGGCAGGACAAACCAGTCGATCACTACATTTCTTACTTCAACCACGTCTTAGATGTGAGAGAAACAGGGCACACTACTGCTATCGTCACCACTCGAGTGGCACTGAAGATGTACTGCAGTGGCAACTTGCGAGGGAGTAAGTGCACGATGTGCTCTTTGTATCACATTGTTGATAGTCGTAGGAAATGTGTAAAAGATTTTAAAATGAAAATCAATTTGACAGAGATGAATATATTTGTCTTTGTTTATTTTTGATACTATTTGTTTTATTTTTCTCGTATTATACCGCCAACAATACGATTTTTGTGCCCCAATTCGTCTACCACTATCAGTATTCCGTTTTAACTTGTTTCACTTTCAATTCCAAGGTATGAGGATACCTCAAAGTTGAATAATTACAAATAGATATGAAATATAGATACAACAAATCCGACTGTGAATCGTTGTTAAAATAAATCGTCATCCGAAATGTCAGCTGGAAACTCGTTCCTTTGTTTACAGGACTGACACAAAATGCATAAAACTAATTTATAAAATAAACTGTTGACTAAAAGCCGTAGGAAATTTGAAGTAATATTAATGACATTCGAACCTCGAATGAATTCCCATAATATGTACGCATATGTATTACTCATTGTGTACAATTGAAATGTTGCTCTCTAGTAAGGAAACTATGAACAAAATTTGATGATGTTATATTGTGTGCTATCACAATATTGCCTGTATAAATCCACGAGCGCACCTGCTTCCGTCTATTTCAAGCGTTCTGCTGTACTTCTGAAGCTCTGAGGATTTGTATGGCACTTAATAGATTTTCGATGTGAAAGTTTTCCAGCATGTATAGCTTGCAAAATATAACATTTTCCGTTTTTCATTTACAGAGAAGAAAATGTGTTAATAGCATTTTATAAATCGGTTCAGTGAAATTGTTTTTCGACTCTAATAGAACATTAAATTTATACAGTATTGGTCATTATTCAAATGTGACGATTGCTCCCTGGACTACAGCTATTCGTTAGTCAGTTGCCTCTAAGATCCACACTGGGTTATTGCCCGAGAGCTACGGATAATTCAATTTAAACATCAATAGAAATAGGTTAATTACAGATGTTTATCCTAAAATTATGATTGAATTTAATTCTAAAACACATGCCAAATGTTTTATACCTTAATGATAACCTTGAATAACCTTTGATAACCTTTGTTTTCATTGCCTGAAAGTGTGAAAACATCCAAACGCAGAGCGCTTTTCTTGGAAGGCCAGGTCAGATTTGGTTGAGGTTAGGTTAAGTTGGAAACAAATGAAATTAACATTCTTAGGCTAATATCGTATCGTATGGAGGAAAAGTGGACAGTTATTCTCTCCACTTGACATGTTCCAAAACCTTAATACTACTGTACATTCACTTGGAAGAAACAATGTTTTCTTTTACATGGGTGAAAGATAACGATAGCTCATCTTATTTACCAACTAATGCCTTCACTGATTGACCTCATTATGAAACAAAAATAAGTAGACTGAAGTCAACACAGTTAAATATTTTGACCTATAATAGGAAAACCTAACCATTTCTTTTTCTCATGGTATTCACCGTAATAATTTCTTCCCTTTTTCTACATATGTTTACATGTTACAATATGTTTTTCCACAATTGAATGAGTAAAATTTTGGTCAATATGCAGTTTATTGCGTTCACAGAAATTAAAATTACGTTCCCAAGAATCAATACAGGGACACATCTAAAAACGTTTTACATGAATGACATTCTGCTCGCTGATGCGCTATTTTCGAGATATAACAATAATAACGTTCAGCTAGGAATAACAGTATATAGTCGGTTGCTTGGTCGCTGCATTGTTGGGTCACGCCCGCCTTTTCGGCAGGAAACGCCCACTTCTTGGCGGAAAAGAACAGCGTCGGTTTGGATAAGTTAAGGTAAGATATTTTAGGTTGATTTATGTTATTTTAGATTAGTTTATATAACTAACCTAACCTCACCCATCGTTACGTCAATACCGTATTGCAGCATATTTATGTGTCCGTTCCTTCACTTTTATATACGACGTTCCTATAAATTCAAAGTTGAATAATTCAAAAATTCGCTTCAGCGAGCAGAATGTCATTCATGTAAAACGTTTTTAAATATGTTCCTTTAGGATTCTTTGGAACAGAATTTTTAATTTACGTGAACGCATTAAACTGCACATGGACCAAAATTTTTCAGATCCACTATAGCACTCTATTTATTTTTTCAATAAATTGTGAGCCTTTCACTCAATTAATCATTAATGAAATAAATTCCAAGCGTGTGTTGGAGACTGTAAGATATCAGTATATTATCAGCAAGCAGTGACCAGTATATCTGAGTTATAAGGTAAAATGGAACTGAATAATATAAAGGTTATCCTTGTAATATGATACGCATTATAATTTGATACATTTTCTGTGTTCCGTTAAAGAATTGCTCGCTACATTTTTCTGCCGTGTCAATTATTTGAAATGTTTTTTTTTAAATGTAGTTTGATGTATTCAATTCTAAATGTACCTTATACTTTATTATGGTATTATTTCAGAACAACACACTAATCGATTTTTAAACTTTTGTTTCGTATATAATGGTAATGACATCAAAATCAACAAGTTTTCTTCTATGCACTTTACGTCTCAAATGAGTATTTAACGAGTTATAGAGGTAAGTTAATTACCTCAATAATCTAGTCTTTCAAGGCTGGAAAAATCGTTGCGTTTTCTTTCATAAAAAATTTTGAGGGGGAGACTCCGACAGAATCTCTGTTCCGACGGCTCTAATGCGCTCGAATTGTCATTAGGTTATGTTACGTTAGGTAACGTTACGTAACGTTAGGTTACGTTAGGCTGAGTTAAGTTAGATTAGTTCGGTTGAGTTACGGTAAGTTACCGCTATTACTTGTTGAATACTCATTTGAGACGTAAAGTGCATAGAAGAAAACTGGTTGATTTTGATGTCATTACCATTATAAAGGCCACAAAAATTCGGAAATCATTAAGTGTATTGTTCTGAAAATTTACGAGAACCCTAATTTTCAAGGTGTATCTTGAGAAAACATTTTTGAGTGCTGTCATCTACTTCTGATTATATTACTTACCAAATTAATGAACAAAGGTCTAAGGTTGCTTAAGAATTGCATTTGGGGCTCAAGTTAACCATAGATTACAATAATATAACGTTCTAGCGCGATTAAATTAAAAATTAATGAATGTTGCAGCCAACATGTAGTTTACCGAGAAGTGCAGGTTGATTTTGTAGTAGATAATTGTTGTAGAGCGGACTGGGATTTTTGTTATTATGTCTCTGTAAAAAGAATAACATACTGATGTATTAGGAATTGGAAGGCTTCTTATTAACCAAAAAAACTTGAGACTCGCGCTGGGTCGAGGGCGCTGCCGTGAACTGCAGTACTCTCGTATGAGCCGTTCGCTGTAGTAAGCCTCGACTGCGAGCACTGACTCTCGAAATGATAATTGGGAGGTGGCCACTAACGTGGCAGCGTATTCGGGCTGCTCACTGGAGATCGCCGCAGCAATTCCTGCAACTGCGCGCGAGGCCACCACAGTAAAGAACTGCATCAAAAGCGGACGTCTCGTCTGCTATTATTGACAACTACTCTCGCTCCTCGGTACTGACGCCTGCAAGAAACTTCACCGACACTGCAGAAACGCTGCGCCGATTTTTAAGTTGGTGGTTGAGGTCTCCGCCAAACTGAAACAGTGTCACAATATTGAGCTGCCATATAATTAAATTTGGCCATTTGAACAGCTCCTGTATCAAAAAGGTATGTTGTTTTGCATGTTGCTTTCAAGAAAACAACTGCTGAGTTCATCGGGCTTTACTTTGATTAATCAGCACGAAAATGATTCTAGCTATGCCAGGCATTTATGATGACAACCTAAGTCCATAGATTTGAACCAATAGAAAATTTTCAAGACCACCTGGAACGACTATTTAGATATCAGGAAGACTGTCGCGAATTGTTGGTGCACTACGAGATCAGTGGGTGTAACAGCAGTTCGAAAAATGAATAGTGAGGCTATTTTATGACTCAGTGCTGCGCCGAATTGCTGCCATTATTTAAGTTCGTGGAGTTCATGCCCAATGAAGTGTAGCTTAGCGTAGTTGATGGAGGAGGTGACATGACAGCCAGATTTTTTTATCATTAGTATCTGATTTTCTGATCATTAGTAATGACTTCATCTTGGAGTGAGCTGTACCATATTCGGTTTGAGCCATTAGGATTGCGTATCATACAAGAGCAGCAATATTTTCCTCTCGTCTAATTGATCAATCTGTCGTACTTGGATGAAAAAGTGAGTTCCGATACGTTAAGTAAGACGTAGGGTTTCGTCTAAAAATAGGAATTCACAGACATTTATTAACGAAATATGTCTTTAGAGATCATGGAAAGAATTGAAAGTTATAAACCGTACAATGAAATCTAAATTTTGAAGCCAGCGATTGGATATAAATATAAAAGGGAATTCAACGAGAGCCCCTGTGTGTAACAACTCCAAAACATTTTAAAACGAACGACGGACTTCATATCATGTACATTATTTAGATTTCTTTTAACTATGCACTTAAGAGTTAATTTGGTGTAATATATTTCATAATATAACTCTATTGGAGATATGTTAGTATATTTTTCTCTATTCTTTTGATTTTTCATTGTATGAGAATCAATTAAATATATTTATATTTTTGGGAACTTGATCGGTAGATATTTTTTAATTCTTCAGTTCAACATCAATGTTAGCTTTCCTGGGTAATGTGATAAATTTTATTCATCGAAGTTATCTGCTACTTCAGCAAGAACCATAACCTCCTTTTTAATGGTGTTTGCAGGGATAGACAGAAATTTGATTCATTTTACAGACATAAAAAAGTTAGCGCTCAATTCTGCGTTATTTGCTATAAATTTAAATTTTTCCTGTCACCTAAGGTAGTTTTCGGAAGAGTAGATAAGTTGAAAATGATATGGAGCACTGTCTGTTGTGAAATGAAGCTTAAAAGACAGTATTTCCCAACTTAAATGGCATGCTATTATCACATCACATGTGCCATATATGCAAGTAAATTTACAAGCCTTATGTAGGATTATCTTTTTTTACAATCCACAGAGCTGAAAGTTTTATTGATTGGTTGAACTTTGGAAGAATTTAGAGGTAATTACTGATGTGACTACAGTAAGGTTTTATTACAATTTCACGTTCCAGAATATTCCATATTATTAGTGACCCGGGACTTGACACAATTTTCCGTAAGGGAAATTACTTCTTTCAACATGTTACTTTCGTAGCAAATTTGGGTTACCTCTGATGGTAGTGACTAATACTGCTGTGAAAAATCTTTTCCCCTTCGTTTCTTCCATCTTTGTGGACAAATGGAACTTGCGTCATGCTATAAAAAAAAGTGACATGTTTTTGGGGAAAATTAAAGTACTCGGTTGAGACTGCATGGTTGATCACGGTTGGAATTTTGCGTGCTTTTTTTGTAGTGTGCCAGCTACTGACCAATGAAATGAAACTTTTTCCGAACAAATATTTCAGACTTAATCCACCGAAAACTTTTAGTGATCGGTAAGAGCGAGTCTTCAAATACACAACACTAGTTAACCCCTTGGGTACTGACGGCATTCTAGTGTCAAGATGGCTAGTGTTTCTATGGTGTAGAGTATCTAACATAATTTTTAATTTATTCAACTAGTGAGGGAATATTTTAAAGTAAATAACAAAATTGGGGAAATTACACGCAATCATGAAACTATTTTTTAGACATTCCAGAAGCCTGCTCGCGTAAATTAACGTTGGTTACCTCTAAGGTCATGCCACAGGGTCCGTGCCACAAATTCAATAACCTTTATATTCAGAAAAAAGGAGAGAACTAAAAATACCGTATAAAACATTTACTCGAATTAAAAATTGCAAGTAAAACAATAAAATTTAACGTTTCGGGCATTCGCTCATCTTCAGCAAAACAAAGTTACCTGAAAAAAGCATGAAATGAATTTGAAAGTTGATAAATTGAACAAACAAGCAAAACAAAAACTAACGTGAAAAAAAGAAAACTATCTGTTAACTATTGACAACGGAAAATAACTTAGTTGGTTATTTAAAATCGGCTTATTTCTTAAAATGAAGAATGACTCTAAAATAATTAAATCGGAGGCAAATTTAGATGTGGTTAGAATTTTAAAATTACTGATGTCAAACGGGCTATTGCAATTCTCTGAATGATCCCTAATAGCTGAATGTGAAGGACTAGCTAAAATATTCCCTGTGCGGTAACTCCTACTTCGATGCTCGGCCACCCTACAGCCTAGAGTACGCTACGTCAAGCTGACGTACTCAGATGCACATCGTGCACAACAAAATTTGTAAATTAGGGAGGCCTGCATCGCGGTAGGAAGAATGTCTTTGAAACGAAAAAATGAGCCTATTTTGAAACTATTAACTAAAATCACCTTAAAGTTTATGCCCGGAAAATATTTGACAAACAAATCCAAAATTTCTCTCTTCATTTCCTCCGACTGAGGTCCAAAATACGGAAACGAAACAAAGCGAATGTCCTCACAGATTGATTCCACAGAAGGCAGTTTGTTGAACTTTCTTTCCAAAAATTTACCAATATGAGAGTCTACAAGTCGAATAGAAAAGCCATCATTCCATGATGAGTTCACCTTTTTAAAAGAATTTTTCAGTAAAAATGGCTTTTCAATTCGATATTGATATTGATCATTATGGTGAACCTCTACCATTATGGTGGAACATTCCACTCAGAGGATATTGAAATATTCAACCTGAGACGACGCTCCAAAGCGTATTAACTTATAACACTTTAATCAGGCTGAAAGCCAAGAAGTTTGGTGCTCCAATGTTTAAATGTTTGATGAGGTAAAGAATTTGTTCATACTCGGATAGAAAAATGAGGGCTTTGAATCTCTGATTACTTTTAAATCAAATGTTATGACCGAGCCACAGTTATAACTTCGAAAATATCCCTCTAAAATAATCCAAATTTCAGAACTATAATCTCTTTATTTCTCGAATTAAGTAAAATCTGAGTTGAATTAAGTAAAATTAAGTTGATATATTCTAAGGAGACCACTCCGGCCCCGTGAAACACTCTTATAATACCACGAACATTCATCAGCGGCACATTGTTAATGCTTGGTCTTCCATTTGCCAGAGCGTTGGCAACAAAATTTCAGCTTGAATCACGCTACATTATCATACGCCGGATACATATACATGGACAGAAAATATAAGTTTAAAATAAAAAAACATGCTGCATCATATAAATGCGAAATTGTACAGAGTGAGCGTATGAATCAGCTAGTCATTTAGGAGCCTTATTTCTTTTGTTATTCGAGCGTCTAGCAGCTGCGGAAATTTGTGAGAACTTGTAATTTTTGAAAGCGTAATGGTTACTAATCGAATAAAAGTTCACTTCATTAGAGAATCACCCAGTCAGGAAATGCTTTGTACGTATTTGGTGTTTGACCAATATTTCATAGTAATGTATTACACTATTAGCATATTTGTATTTCAAAATATTGGGTATTTATGACGCCACGCTGGAGACCATGAAGAATTATGATAAGTACAACAACACATAATTCATAGACAAGAGTATTTAAGGTGAATTGTCGGAAAATATATTTATTTAAAACAAATTATTACCCGTACTGTAGTTTGTTGATCGGCAACTATTTCTGAGGCTTCTTCGCTATGGTAAGCTTCGTCTCCCTGAGTTTGTTCCGCTGACTTCCTGAGCTAGTTGGTGTCAGCCAGAGTTTGTCTGTGTCTTCACAATGTTGCCGTGTTCGTGTATTTGTACGAAGTGTTGGTTTAAAGTATTATAGTTTCTGGAACGTTCTTTCTGATCTGAGGCCTGGTCACCTTTCTAGCCAAGATCGTCCGCGATCCGCCTCAGGCTTCTGACCTGTGGTGTCTGCCATCTTCACGACCCTCGAACTTATGATGGCAGCTATCGCTATTTTTTCTTTCCCTTTAGTTTTATCGTAGTTTGAATGAGGGAGATCTATTTTTTCATTTTTGTTTAGTCGCTAGGTTAATGTTTTATGCTCTTAAAAATTTTTTGAAATATTTTCTTCGACAGTCTCACATAATTATAAATAGAACGGCTTGTCGTTCTCAATTATTGCAATCACTGTTGCTAAAGCTAACGCTTTTAGATATGCGACTTTTAATCTATTAGCTACTTAAAAACTTTTTGACGCTTCTTTCTTGGAGACACCTCGTTGAAGACTTAGTTGTGAAGAGCATCTCAATGATTTCTATTCAATAAATTGTACTTACTGAAAGACATCGCTCGCCGCGTGGAATGATACATGTTTCAAAAGTGCGCTCAATTCATGGGAGGTTCATTTACATATTCCTGAGTATATTGAAGTTTGCACTATGTTTTTTGGACAATTATAGGAGTATAATTTATCTTATCGTGATTTTTATTTTTCTCGCATTGTATCTATTTGAGACGGTGAGGGCGACACCTTCCACCTACGGCTGACCACTGTGATGCTTTCTTGCCTCAACCCGACGCAGGTGCGCGTGCAGCAACTCTCGTCAGGCCGAGGTATTGTCCTAATTTAGCAGCCCTATTTACAGTGAACTAATGAATGTCGTAGTTTTATTCTAACGCAAAGTCTTGGCTGAATTTTTCACTGCTTTATTTATTGACTTCATTGGGTATCATGTTCAATTTAAGTGAACTTAAACATGATCACTCTATCAATCTGTAACTTTTATGTTACAAAATAATGCAGTTGCACCTTATAATTTATCGAAGAAGTACCATGAGCCGAGGGTGCAGTCTCTATTCCCTTACAATAAGAAGAACATCGATTTGTTACTTCGTTTTTCAAAGAAACTCCTTCAATTAACACTGAGCTGTGACTGGTGTGATGTGATGATGTGATTGGATGATCGACGTTTGGGCTCGGAAGATGCCCACGAGCCTTAAGGCCCTATTACACGGGGCAACACTTTTGCCTCGCCTACGGCAACTGAAATGACGCAACTTGTGGGTGCGCTATTAGACGAGACAACCAGTGTGTCGTTGCAAATTGCAGAGGTAGGTTGTAGCTCGCAGTGACTGCAGCATGTGACTTCTTCATTTCATCATTAAATGAAAAATATTAAGAACGTATACAAAACTTAGATCCTGTTTTACGCTTTCAAATGTCCTTGCATTATTTATTGCCTTAATTCTCCAAAAATGGATGAGATTGAAGGGTCATACAACTATTGATTCAATATAATGATTTTGATGTTTTATTAACGTCTATGAAATTAATCTTGAATTTGTGAGAATCGATATGAAACGCACTATTAAAAACATCATAATAGTGTTATAAATTGTTAACATTTTTTACAGCTTATATTTGCATATCAATATAATAATTCGTGTTTTTATACCGCACAAAATTGAACAAAAGAAACAGTAAATAACTTAATTAACACTTTGACTGTGGCAACTAAATATTAAGTTCAACATCAAACTCAACTTTTAAGTCAATTGTGGTAAACTAATTTGATAATATCAAACATGAACTGGATCGTGCCTTCATTTCGCTTTGATTGAATTTTGATGGAAATTGAGTTTGCGACTACTGATCGGTCAGCAGCATTATGAAAATTACCTTCGTGTACTATCCGTGGCGCACGTCGCAGTCAGAGTGTTAAGTTCATTCATTTGCTGTATTGATATATTTAGGTTCATGTCTAAAAAACATATTAAAATGGTTTGATCATTGGAAGCCTTTTAAAATATTGCCTATTTTTCTACTCGCTACTTATGATAGAAAATTAAAATGAATGCACATAAAGTTACCTGACTTCACATCTTCTTTTCTACCTGACTTCACATCTTCAGTCAATCTTCTTTTTCCTCTCACTTTTGTGGCAGGTAGGAATGTTTTTCAATTTTTTTGATGGCTTCAATAGTTACATCATATTCAGCTGAACTGATTAAACTTACAAACCTGTTGTTTATTATTTCTAAATTTCTTTTCTGTTTCTTAATCATAAAATGCTACCTGATAAGCATTCAATTATAATGGAAAAGTGACAACAATTGAAAATAAAACATATCACGAATGTATGGTAAATGGTGATATTCCGCTTCATTTTGCACAGAAATTACGACTAATTGTGTCTTAAATGATACTTAATTGCTTATATAATACTTAATGAATGTCCTATAATATGGAATGCTATTAACACTTTGGCTGGGACGTGCGCCACCGATGGTACACGGAGGTAATTTCATAATGCTGCTGACCGACCAGTAGTCGCAAACTCAATTTTCCTAAGGCACGATTCACTTCGTGTTTGGTATTTTCAAAATAGTTTACTACAATCGACTTAAAATTTGAGTTTGGTGTTGAACTTGATACTTGGTTGCTGCAGTCAAAGTATTAAATCCTTCGACTACCTATTGAATGGCGGACAGAGTCTATGTTGGCTCAGTGGGAGGCGGTGTCGCAACCATACTTACTCTACGACGGTCAGTCGAACACTGCTCCACACCGGCAACACCGCCTCCGTTGCTCTGAGCTGCTCAGGTTTCTGAACAAGCGCGAAAACTAGAACTCGCCCAGCAACTTCAGTCAGTTCCTCTTAAGGCGCGGCTACACTATGCGTTTTTTCGTGCAACTCCCGCGCAACTCGCCCAAATTTGAAGCATGCATGTCGTTGCACGAGTGCTGCATGAACTTCGACGGTGTGCGGTTTTTGACGCGTCTCCTTGTGCAGCACGCATCTGTAGCACGTAGTTAGGAGTGAACTACACATCATTTCATGATTTCAGTGTCATCGCCCGACAGCTCTCCCAGTTTGCAGTTGCACTTTATCAGGGAGTGATCTATTGTACTTCTGTTTATTGCTTGCGCTTTCTACAATGAGTGATTGGCCACGCGAGCTGGTGCTCCAGCTCAGAGATCAATTTAAAGCATAGGAATGCCTCTGAAACGTCAAAAATTCAACGTATACAGGAAGAAATTTATAAGAATTTGCTTGCAAAACTACATTAACATCTCTAGACCCTGAGAAGGCATTGACAGTTGATATAATAAAAAAATTCACATATTTAAGGCACTGAATTTTTAAGCCGAATAAAATGTTAAGCATTTAAAAAAATCGAAGCAGGTACAGAGGATGTACAGCGACTGACCCTATCTTGCTATGATATGTTGTCATTTTTTAATGATGGTGTAGAGAGCCGGCAGTCAACATAAAATTTGCATTGTCAAGTAGTCGCTCAGGTAAGTCATGTTTATTATTTATTCGTAAATAGAAAATATACAAATTAAATAATTCCTCCCATATCATTTGTACTTGAGTGAATAAAACTATCATAAAAAAATTCCCTGTATAAATTTTTTTAAATACATTGCATTCATCTCGAGCAAATCAACCTTGTTTCTTGTTCATGAGATGGCTTAACCCGAAATTAGTATGAAACATAGTTGGCGTAGTTATGTCTTTGATTGACTATAAATTACTTGTACATGAAGGAAATAGACAGGTAACGAGAGTCACTTGCCGTTCCTGTTTTTTCTTCCCTATTGCACATGCGATAGCTACTGGCCAGAGCGGACGTTCATCTACATCCATTCTCTCCGGGCCGCGGCGTGCAACTGACCCCGCTGCTCCGTGAAGTGTAGTGTAGCCGCTCATGCGTGCCGAGGTTAAAAAATGCCTGAGAATTGCGCAGTAAAAAACGCATAGTGTAGCCTTACCTTCAGAGGCATCCGTCGCTGCTTCCAAGAGCAATAATTGCCCCGTTTAATAGGGCCTTTACGCTCATCTACGTTCATAGCAAAAGTTATTTCCTTAATTTTTTGCATGTAAAAGATTTCAAGAGGCATGAATTCTCTATCAGTAGTTTGAAAATGCTTCTAGTAATGTGTAGCGTTCATATATAAGTAACATTATGCTTCTAACTCATCCTACTCAAGTTAACAGTATCTCTTTCAAAGTTAGTTCCGAGCCAGTTGGTTCAATAAAGTAAAGTCTACCTTTTGCTAGTCCGCAGGTCGCCTCGGACCATATTTAGTTTTCGCTCATGTTGAGGCTCCTGCAATAGGAGTGATTATTAATTAGCATCAATAAGTACGTCCGAAAATTTCATTGTGATAGCCATATATTCTTTTTTCAACCGTGAGGCGATGAAGCCGTTGCGAGTGCTCAGTTATCGGAGATAGTTTTCTCCATAAAATGAACAGCTTACTGTAGGTACCGAATAGGTTCTCATTTTTGGGTTTGGGAAAAAACTATTTGAACTTCGAACGGCGTAATCTAATGCTCTTTAGCACGCTAGGCAAACGATGTTTTTACGGTATTCATGATGGATTTTTTCCATTCATCGGAATTGGGTAGAAATGCTGAATGTATTTTTCCTCCGGAGTCAAAGAAATCCCATAAACATGGAAAACATTTATGATTTTTGTTATATAAGGATTGTGGGGAGCGAAAACATGTCTGAAATCATTGGTCGATAAGTGATTTTGTTTTTTATAGTTAATTTATATCGGTAATAATTTAGAAACATCAGGAATAAAACTGATTTAAGAACCTAGTTTTTCGAGCGTTTTCACGAGACCTTTGGACTCTTTGACATTGTTCCGAGGGAATTAATTAGATTAGATTAAATTAGATCTAAGTTGCGACCGTGAAGAAAAGAGAGTATAACTGTAATTTTGAATTGTAATTATATAATTGATATTATTTGAGATCATTTGTGAACTTTATGCTTGTGTTAATTATGTTAACGCTCGTTTATTTGAATGTTTTACGTGTTAAATGTCATCTTTTTCCTGTGAACCTTAAATTTGCATAGCGAATTATCAATTGAAAAATTTGATGCCTCATTCGTTTGATACAAGTTAGTTGACCTTAAATTCTACATTAGAAAAACACGTGAATTGATGATAAAACTTTTCATGTATCAAATAAAAGTATACTTGTAAATAATTCCAATTAACGAGTAACCAGTAATTAATGCTTTTTGAAAGCTTGTGTCAAAATTTCATTTCTTCTATGGATTTCGTCAAAATCTGGAATGTGAATCATAAATGACTGAAAAAAATGTGCTCATTCGAAGTCACCTCGAGCAGAGTCTAGGGTAGCCGACACTCGGTTCCATCGGCTCTGATCAGAGTAGCCCCTGGCGGCTGCTGAGTGTCGATTGAAGTTCTTGATAGAGGGGAAAATATGGAGGGATGCGGGGTCTATATGATGCTATAACGTTCAGTTTCGAAGAAATTCGCACAAACTTCGAGAAGAAGGAAATCCCAGCGTGGCATATATGCACCTTGTACAAAGGCAAAACTTTAAAACCATGAACAAATTGCAGAAGAACCTACGAGTAGCTAGCTTCCCTAAATTTTTGTGAAGTCCAATTCCTCGTTATTGCTCTAGTTTTGAATGGAAAATTTGATGGACTTGCAATTCTGTTCCAAATTGTCGTTCTGTAGAAAATTTTCTTTATAAAATGATAAAATACACTATCTTTCCTATAGTTTCAATATTGCTTTGAAAAATCAGTTAAAGTAAATATCTAGATTTAATTCCAGTTAAATTTCAGAGTTCTGACCAGTTATTCATTTAGATGTAAATATTATCATCAGGTTTCCTTTAAATATAGAAATTTTAGAACAAAACGGAGACATTCTCATACATAAATATTTGAAAACAATTAAATTAGTACTAGTACGTTGTAGCTCAGACTACAACGCCCTGCATGAAGACGTTTAGTTACCTATTTAACATAGTTTGAATGACTCATGACATGAATGATAAGGCCCTTAAACATGGCACTCAAGTTGAGAATGATACCCATATAACCACGGTTGAATTGACCTGCCTCGAAATTTGAAAAAGTTCAACTATTCATTTTTAGTTAACATTAATTATTCGCAGATATCCCTGTGCGTCCGAGCCACTCTGTTTCATGTGTGTTGGAATGCGTATTGCCCTTTCTCAAATGTGATTGGCCACAGTTTTTCCCCCGAGAATTATTTATGATTCATTTCGATGTGTGGTGACGAAGAATTAATATGACATTTGGAAATACTACTAACATAAATAATTTATTCATCATTATATCCAGTTTTCTTCAACAATTAATTACTGAAATTAGATTCTCCTTTTTCAACAACTTTTGTTCCGATGAAATTAGCTTGATAAAAGACATATCATTTGCAAAAAAATATTCTACATTGCCTCAACTTACAAGTTTCCAGATTTAGTTCAGAAGTTTTGTAAACGGATAAAATCAATTCTTTCGAAGTAGTGATGCAAATTATGGCCAAAAACCAATCTGCTCATGGTTTTTGATTTTTAATGTCAGAAGTGTTGTAAGTGAGAAGAAACTCTGTTAACTCTGGCTATTAACACTTGTTGGGCGTCGTAACTTTTTTGTTGTTGCAATGAATTTCTTAACATTAGAGTTTTCGTCGGGAATTATTTACCGAGGCAAGAAGTTTGGGTTTTTATGCCTTCGATTTTTTCTAATGAATTTAGTGAGCGCATTTTGTGGGGATGAATGTTCCACAGAACTCAGGAGATAATTTCCAAGTTAGCCCAGAAATCGACGTTGCAAGAGTGTTGGTTTACTGCCGCAGTATATAACCTAGAGCAGATTTTCTCAAAGTTTTCAACCAAGGACCACTTTTATTACAGAAAATAAGCTGAAGACCCCTTCTCATGAGTTCCTCACCGGAAAATATAAATCTACATACAAATTTGAATATATATATGCATCCGCAGTCAAATTCTGCATATTTTGCGGACCCCCTGTCAACATGTCATGGACCTCTAGGGGTCAGCGGACCCCAATTTGAGAACCCCTGGCCTAGAGCTCACACAGTGTCCCGCAGTTATCATCCGTGGTACCATTTGAGCACATCGTTCTGAAACTGTTTATGAATTCAAGCTCATGCAGCGACTAGAAATATTTCATTTAACGACTGTTTTCTTTTGAGTATAATTTCTTTGAACAGAATATTTTGATTTCTCTGGTTCTCAGAGAATCGTCTACTTGAGTCCAAAGTTGTTTTAATTGAAGATGTTATTCAGACATTCGAGAAGTTTCTTTCAAATGCGAGTGTTAATGTATGATGTACTGACCGAAAAGAATGAATCGGGATAAGTTTTTAAGTATGATATTTGTGGTTTCCAAGCACAACAGTTAGAAAAAATTAAATGAGCTACTCTAAATGAGTTTTGATTGGATGGTCAATTCAGTTTTCATCAGAAACATGCAAGTTTCGAGGTAAACTGAAAACGTACAGAGTTGGTATCAGAATGCTATGATAGAAAATCGCAGAAGAATTAGATTTTGTCTCAACATTGCCTGAGTCCATTGCTGCAGGATGCCAGGATTACTTCAGAAATTAATTCGGACAAAAAATTACCTAAAATTTTTGGTTAAAATCAAATAAATTTATTCGGTGTCTCTCAGAGTCAGCCATGAACTAATGATTTGAACACCAGGGGTGAATGGAATGGCTTATCCACAGAGATCAGAGCACTAGACAGTGCCTCATTTTGTTCACTGAAAAAAGCGAATGTGAGTCGCAAAACCACGAGATATAAGATCCAAGAACTACTGTAAAGCATTGTTGCAATATGTTGATGTCAACATCTCTGTCAGATCGTCAAAAAGGAAAAACTTTCTTTTAAGTTGTTCGAATTTTCGTTTGAAAGCAACGGTACGGCTGCAGTTAGAGGTACGTATCTTTGAAGCTGAGTGGAGGCCCCTTGAAATGGTAAGAATTAAAAATTCCCATTGATGTCACGTCTAATTGAAATTATGTGTTATTTTATTTTCCTGTGAATGCATCAAATATGTATTTTAGCTACATATCATTTGCGTAAAATACGTGTGATGTTTGTGGTATATCCAACCTAAATGCAATGAACAAAGCTTGCAGTGTGTAGAATATTTCTTGCGTTATTCAGTTTCTTGCGCTATATATTTCCTCCGCCATTGAAAAGGCAAGACGGAGAAAGCATGCGTGAGTACAGTGTTCCCTAGCTACTTCGCTGTTCAAATATCATGAATTCACGACTTTGCGCTTTCTGCCACCATTGACGTCCACTGGAAGTTGTGGCCGAGGATTTTCAAGACAACAAAGGATCTGCACCTGCCGAAATCCAACACTTGGCAGTACAGAAAGCTGTGCAGTTGTCTGCCATCCTTGGAGATGAAGGCTTTGCAGACATGTCCACGGGTGACATCGACTAACTATTAGACTGCCACTCCCAGCCGCTATACGACGAAGACCTCTAGAGTAGACGAAGACAGCGAGCGAAGAAGGAGGAGTTGTCTTCCAAACTGGCTTGACTTAGGAATTGGCTCGCCGAGCTGCGCAACTTGGCTAATGAACTTCAAAAGCGGTCACAAGAACAGAACGACGATATTGTCAGATCGATTTAATTGTCGACGTCATGATGCCCTACATTGCCTACAAGATGCTCTTCGACCAGGAAAAAGAAGCAAGGCAGAAACTGCAGATGACAATGTTTTTTCAATCTCGCAAAAAAGAAACAGTTCCTGCTGCCACAGCCACGGTTACGTCTTCGGAAAGAAATGGAAGAGATGCTCCTGGAAAGGGCTCCCCAGTCTGAATAGACGAAGAGTACAATCATCAGCTTATCAGTAAAAATCTCCTTCATTGTCATCATTTTTACTGCGCAGCAAATTTATCACCATCTTCATTCATGTTTTACTTCAACTTCTTCCGTGGTGAGCACAGTAACATTGTTTATTTTTAATCTTAATTAAGTGTTATTGAACTTTATTACGCGTAATACCTTATCTTCCGATATCAAATTGCTTAACAGTTGTCACTGTTATTAATGGAGTAAAGCGTTGGGTGTTAACAGTACAGTGAAGGAAAAAAGTCCAAATACACGTTAAATTCTTCAATAAATATGGTGTCCATACCTCGTGGAAATTCAGTTATCGCAGCCAGTCTTGGAACCTATCTCCCGCGGTAAACGAGGGTTCGCTGTAATTTTTTATCACTTAGCAAACGAAGTTTAGTTTTCAACGTTATTTCCGTCAAGATTGCTGAAGTCCTTACGTTTACTTGGCTTGAAAATTTCATTTTATTACCTGCATTTGATGTCAAAAAATTTCATTAATTTTTTTTAAGTTGGCTCATTGTCGGTTTTCTTTATTTTACTCATACTTAGTTGCGGATAAATTAAAAGAATTCCTCAATGATTTAATATTGTACGTCACATTTTGGATTTCATTTTTGGTTTTCCCGGCTGGTTAATTTTTTTGGCTTTCTAACCAACAATCGTTCGAATTGTTTAGAATAACAATTCTACTTAAGCCGATTCAGGAGTGAACTAATAATTATTCAATTCCCTTGGATTCATACTACAAATTTGGCAGTTCGCAAATAAACATTCATATTTTATTGCGCAGAAGCAAATTGATCATTCAAATATTAACGGAAATCAAATGAGTGTCTTTTCTTCCTGAGTCATTCAGTTACCATGGTCCCCACGTTACACGGGCCTTCTCAACTCCAGAGCCTATTAATTAAATTCCCTTGGCGATAAAACAACAGTCATTTTTAGAGCTCAGGTTTGCACGTACAGACTAGAGTTCAAACGGTTGAACGCCCTGGCATCTATCTACATTTGCCTAAGATGATTACAAACGGTCGCACCAGAATAAGATAAAATGCTTGAAGGAGGAGGTGCAGTTCCAGCTTTCATTGCTCCCTCAGATTCGGTGAATTTCTCTCAGTATCACATGTTATGAGCTCACAAAATTAATGAACTCATCATACGAAGAACCCTAATTTATGAAGAAACTTATATTTTCATTGTACATGAACTATTCACAGCATAATTGAATGCAATATGAAGTGTTGTTAATACGTGTGAAAACCTTGATTCACTGTCAACATATAAAGCCCATAGAATCAACATTGATGCAATATTTATGCCTACATTATCAGCAAAATTAAACGTATATTCAAAATACGAAATTAACGAAGCTAAAACAGAGAATCTAAATTGCTCTGACATAAATAATTGTCGACATGTGCATACCTGAATATTATTAACAAATTAAGGATCAGTGATTTTAATTTTGAATTTATTATTCGCTGCTCCTGATTTTGAAACCTTTTCTCCGCTGCAAAGCAGCTTTCGATATTCTAAATCAGGTCAACATACAAATTCGCTCTCGAATCTTGTATGACTCGTTCATTGTAGACGAACATACAATACTCGAAATTGAAGAAGGAAACAATATGCTTTATCTTTTGTACCAAAATTTTTTTTATGAATAAGTTTGCGGTGAAGTTTCGCTAATTTTTCGAGTTTATGATAACCATATAAAGTATAACCATTAACTTTTTTGAACTATTTGTAAATAAAAGTATAATTTTTTTCGGCTATGCCTTTCCCCCGTCAGGAATTCAAAGTAGGATTCTTTGTTTATAGATCTTAGGAATAACAATATAAGTAAGTTTACGAGACATATTTGCTGATTGACATCGCGAGAAATACTAACGCTAACAAGAAATGTGGCACAGAAGGAAGAGGTAGCTCCTGTTGAAAAATGAGACTAACCAATGCATAGAACAATCGAATTTAATTAAAACTCCAATTTTACACACTTCTGGCTGATGCGTGATTTGATCACTACGGCCACGGCGATATGAAGGTCTATTAAGTTGTTGAAGGAATGACTGAGTTCAAATTATATTATAATGGTATCAAAGGCCGAAGCTTTAAACAATAATCTCTGTTATAATATTGGTGAACGCAGCTTGAAGTATATCTACTGCATACATATTCTTTCGATTATATTTGTTGTCTGGCATATATAGGGAGCCGGGGCTCGGTTCTGAGCAATTGAAGTGGCACACAACTCTATTCTCTTCGAAATTTAAAAAGTTTTTGAACTTTCGAGTATTAGAGTTATGTTATTTTGTTGGTTTTGTTTTCGATACGAAACGTAAATTTAGGAATTTGTTCAGAAATGGCTCTGAACTTTGAACAATCTGAAATTTGTGAGTACAAGCTGAGCTGTATGAATTATACCTCTTTCTCCACATGGTCGAGTAACATGAACACTCTAATCAAATACAATGTTCTCTAAAAATTTGATATCAGATTTGTTCAAAATTTTTTAAAATATTATGTGCGATTGAAAAGTTCTTCCCGGGTTCTTCGCTTCTTCTCATGAGTCGACTTGTATAGTGGCCTGGAAATGGTGGAGAAGAACCAGGGTAACTTTAATTGTGTTCAGCCCTGTGACTCGTTAAAAATATCTCACAATTTCAGTTCCGTGCAGTTGTGTTTTCCTCTCAAAAATCTACTTGTTCCACGTTTGAACTTGTGTTTACCGTCTCCAAATTTTATTCTGGCAAATACTTTCTACCGCCTGAAAAACTAACGTTTAATCTGCAGGCTATTCAACGTTACCAGTTTTTCCAGCGAAAGTGCAAATTGAAAAATCTTGCTTTCAGTTACTAGTACGACTTTAACCGTAAGAAATATTTTGAAGGATTCATAAAAATAGAATACCTCACTTAGTCCTAATTCCAGTTTAAGCACATTAGCTTTTTAAGAAACGAACAGTTGTTATTTGGAGACAAAAGTACTTGCTAAATAGTAACAGCAAAATAGTTTGTCTAGCAAGAAGATAAGCGCTCTTACTTAGAGGACTTTTTTTGTCATCGGAAGGAAGGGAGAGAAAGGAGATTTCATTAAAAAAATTAAATTTCATGTTTTTATATAACCTTAGGGGAATCTGTGATGTTACTGCATTTTTACTTTAAATTGAAAATTGTCTGATTCCGAATGGTTTTCAGAAGGTTTACATCAATAAATTCATAATGCTTGATTTGTAAGTAGTAGTGTAACGCTAAAAAAAATTCAGGAACACCGTATGCATCACTGAGCAGGAACCCTGCGAGTGTCGCATTTTCAGCTCATGAATCGTCAATGAGCGCAGTTGTCGCTCGCAAAAATCATAAAACTCCGCCGAATAATGACGACGATGTCTAGGTGCAGTTGGATGCAAAAAATAACAAATAGTGCAGCGATAGACTTTAATTCTTTGTTTTCCTGAATGAGGAAAGCTCGAAAATTTTCAATTGTGAGCATTGAGTTCAAATTCTTTCGACTAAGTATCATACACAGCTAAATTGCGCTTGAAATTAAAAAGGCTTGGTGACCTTTCCATTCACTCTGATATGACAATAATCGAAGGAAATTTTACAGTAGAAAATAAGAAAATAACTCATTATTCGCTGACTAGAACATTATTCACAGAGCTAGCTTTTCATCAAAGAATAATTATTATTATTGATTGTCTTTTCTTAATAATGGAAATATGAAATTGATGTTTCAGGTTCTTCGTCATAGAACCTTATCAGAACAATACAAAAAATTAATTTCCTTACGTTTGATTTAAATGATTTATTTATCATAGTGTGATCAAAAAGATTATTTCATAAGTTTGTTACAATAGCCTTGATATTACCAATGTGCCCGAATAGGCCCAGAGTTTGTTGAGGGAGCCTATGGCCAGGCTATCATAAGGCACACAATTATGTTTCAACATGTACACTTGACCGAGTCGTAAGCGAGACTGATCAATTGATTGGTTCTCACAGAATTTAATGCTTTACTTGACAATCATATTTTTAATGAGCCAAATGAGGTCATTGTATTCCAAAAACACTTAGGATCATTTTTATTCTGTAGTAAATTAACCAGTGGGTCAATGCTGGTAGAATTTTTACCTATAGAAGAGCATCAATTCGTCAAGAAATAGATCTGTTTTTATCTCACGTACCCTTTTATTTGCTTCAAGTTTTGTGATTCCATTAGTAAACGCGATGATTAGTAGGCTATAAAGTAACTCTGTTCTCTATTAAATTTAGGAGACGCTTTCTATTCTGTTGATTATGTGTCGAATTTATCCAGAACAATTTTACTGAAGATTCTTCATTCACTAGAAAATACTTTATTATAGAAGTGAAATGCATTCTACGTAAGCTCATTTGCAATTTGTACTTACTGAATTGAAAGCTGCAGTCTTTCTTCTACAATACACATATTAATATGCGAAAAAACAATCTTTCTACATCCGGACGCTGCATGCAGTAGCCTAAACTGCCGTCGTGGTCTTTTGTAAGTCACAGGTTACAGCTTGCGGTTCTGGCACCTCTATAGGTGGTATGCTCACCATGACAAGAAGATCGGTGACAGCCAAGCCAGTAAGGAGACAGTTGGTCGGAGACAGCATGGGTTTCCTCGTCAGGACCACAATGTTGATAATATTCGCTACCGAGCCGAAGAGACAGATGGCAAGGGTGATCCAGCCGTGCACGGACGAGTAGCGGGCGTAGAACGTCTTCCATGCTGACGTGTTGCAGTACTGGTGACGGGAGACGGAGGAATGGATCAGTTTAGCGCGCCTCGGTCACAGTTATGCGGCCTGCCCTTCCTCCATTACAGTAGGATGAGAGAAATGATTATAAACTATGAATTCAAGAGCTAAGATCTGTCAATAATTTAGAAAAATTTCAACGTTATTACCGACATTTTTTTTAATGTCGTTGTTAACGATCTCATGAGTTTATTATTCATATATATAAATTTCCTCACAATAAAACCAGGTCAGTTAACCCAATACTTCCCATACCCACAGTTATCTTCCACTTGAAATTTTTCTCATATAGTGAAAAGTAGATTCAATTTGGTTTTCATTTTTGACTCCGGAAAGAGAAGAGATGATTTCATCCTTAGAGAAGAAGATATTTTATGGGCATATAAAACAATTGAAATTACTAATCTCCTTTCACATTATAACTTAAATTTGGAAGATCGACTTGATTGTTCTATATATTGCCCGTCCACGCCAAGCTTAATAATTGATAATATTATCGTCATTATTTAATTGGAGTCATTCAAATTATCAGTAACTCAAATAATGTTCCTCTTTTTTGGTGTTATTTCCGTCTTTTTTGATCATTTATTCCGCAAAAAAAAGATTTGGTCAACTGAATAACATTTTTTGGCTCCATAATAAAAAAGAAATAATTAACTCAATTGGCACTCTGAAAATAGAGATCAAAACTTGATGGCTCAGCAATAAAATGAGAGCTCAGAAAATGAGAGAAATATACAAATGCATGGTCTTACGAAACAGATTCCAAGAATTCTCTTTAAATAATTGTTCGAAGTATAACAACACAGCATTGAGACCTTATATCAACCCAAATGACCGACAGTTGGTGAACAGAAAGCATGTATTTTCATTGTTGCTCAACAAGAGCCATACACAGGTCTATAGAGTGATTCCGTGATTAGCTGTCATTTTCAAGCATAGTGCCAAAGAGGTTCTAATCGTTTGATGAAGAAGAAAAAATATTCACTGAGATTTACGCATACAGTGATGGCTAGCTTTAGAAACGCGGACCCTGGAATAACGATGGATATCAGTTCCTTAGAAAAAACGTAAAAAAAATTTAGTCATCGTAACAAAGTAATCAGGTAGTTTCTATTTCGCTATTAACTGTTTTGTATTCTGTTTACAGTTCAATTTTATGTGTGAGTTCATCAGTTCATCAGACTTGGTGTGCAATTTTGAACCTCTTGTTCTGAAACACCCTGTATATCTGATATTCATGGATTAAAATCGAAGTGCTGACAAATTACCGTTTAAAATAACAGATTCATGACGACGATAAAACGAAGCTAAATCTTAAAAGTTCTTTTCGAAAGAAGCCGTTTTTAAACTTCTCCAAAAAGTCTGGGGCTCGAAACCGAAACGATAAGAACACATGAGAAAATCCTTATCGGTCGGTGACAACAGTAACACCTATGATCAAAATAAAGGAATAACAGAACAATGAATGTACAAATCAAGAACCATTCGCATGAGTATCTTGAGACGAAATACTAAAACTGGAACATTTTGTTAAAACGGTTGAGAGGCAGATTACCGCCGAAGATGCTCATCAAAGAGCAAAAAATGTCTGAATAACATAGGAGCAAATGGGGAAATCGGCGAAATACAATGGAAAAACAACCAATTAAGAACTAATAATTAAATTTAAATTATTGCAGATAGGAAACAAACATACCGACAAAATGTAAAAAATAAAACGACCAAACACAAACCAGAGCAGAAAATAAAACACCGAATAATCTAACGGCGAAGTATAAATCAATGGAAGAAAAGTACCTCTAGTTGCATAGATAGAAAAGTGCACATTAGGTTAGTTTCGGTAGAAAAAATAAAATGGCATTCAATTTCGGTCGTTCTGAATTAGAAGCTACAAATCGTGAAAATTGTGTTTTTGTCTCCACGCCTTGGCCATATTTTATCGTTCCGTTCCCCACTTCGATGAGAGTTTTTGCCACTGTAATCACGATCAAACGATTTTTGGATGATGGAATCAAGGTACTGTTTCTGATCGTCTGTTTCTATTTTGACCTCTGAGCATGATTCACAGTTGTACGTGACAGGAGCGGATCTTATGGGGACGGTTCGGGGATAAAAAGTCTCTAAGTTCTAGGTGGATTTTTCTGAGATATCTACCGTAAGTGTAAATTGTTCGGAATGTTTTTTTTATTTGTGCGTTTTTTTCGTAACCATACATAAATATGATTATTTTTGAAAAAACATGTGTTGCGGAAAAACCTTCTACAATTTTGAACTCACAGGACTGAAAAAATATTTTCTAGAGAGCATTGTCTTGTCTAGAGATCCGGTGCAAAAGTTTTTCGATCATTTTATTTTTTAATTTTGAGAATTTTTTCCCCAAAAAACGACCTCTTTTTTCAATTTTTCGAATAATTTCGCTTTTAATTTAAAAAAAAAATGGAAATTGAGAAAACTTTTGCACCGGATCTATAGATCTCTTTAATCGCTATTGATTGATATGCTTGTCAGCCCTGTACCTTGAAAGCTATGGGAAAAGAATTTAGCTTTTCAAAGGTCAAATAGGTGAGTTTTCAGGGGAGCCATTTTTCTTAAATTTGTTTTTCCTCTCTTTCCTAATTTTTGAACTAAGTCTTCTTTTGAAATAAACTCCACGGCTTTTGTAGCTCTATTTAAGTTCTATAGGTTGATATATCAGGAATTTCTGTACCTGCAAAACTGTGGGGGAAGGATCCATATCAAAAATCAATAAATGCAAGAATCAGAACAGCGTTTTTTTTGGAATCTTTTTTCTTCATTACAAACTAATTTTTTTCCAATCAACTCTATTGCTTTGTACCTCTTTTTGAGCCCTTTCGATTGATATATTTGCCATTCCTGTAGCTTCAAAACTCCAGGAGACGACTAAATGTTTACACAGCAAGCTAATTAACTGATGACTCAGCAGCCAGACTCAAAACAAACACTCAATTACACCATCACAATTTATCACTGAGTAATACTCGTAGAATACTTCGTTTGAGTACGAAAGCATATCAAGCAAGGCCATGAATGAACTCTTTTTCTATTCCTGTAAAACAACATTCAAAACTGACTCGTAATAAGAAGGGAAGAGGGAGGTCACCCATCCATTGGCGCACCCCAAGGTCAAGCTAGTGTGCGTCTTCTACCCCGTCTAGGAGACGAACCAATGGACGTTCTTGAGAGCCAATTATATCGTTGGATGCGCAAAAACGTTCTCTATAAGATGAGTTTATAAATCGAAAACCTACCATTATTCAAAATTTGGCCCGAACCGTGTCCTTAAGCCTGACTTCTTTTGTTACGTCTTGCAAGGTTAAGCGAAAGCTTGCATTAATTACAGGTCGAGGAGCATCGATTTTTTCATCGTTTATGGAAGGCGAAGGCCTTTCGGATTAAGGATTTTTACCGAATAGTTAACTGATCGATTGAAAACGAACCACTCGTGACATTGCGTACTCCACTTTTAAAGCCTGTTTAAGCAATGTTTAAGTAATGTTGTAAAAAATATTACGTAAAATAATTCAACGTTCGAATATTGCTCCAAAATGTTCTTTATCTTCTTAGGTCTGCTCATTGACGGAGAGATCACTAAACTTGTATACTCAGATGGCTCAACCTCGACACTGATCATAGCTAGTGTTATAATGTATGTACATAAGAGGTGTGTTGATGCGCATGAATGCTGCTTGAATCTCCATTTTTCGGAAATAAAACCAGATTAACCTTTAAAGCAGAATTTAAAAACAAGTTCTATTCTGAAAGATCCTTGTATAATACGAAATTTCTTCAGGTAGACCAATTCAACTAGAGAATAATTCATATAAAATAAACAGGAGGAAGACTAGCATGAAACATGTATTATATTGCGGTTGATGGAATAGCAGCAAGGGTTTCACAGATAAATAAATCTTTGAATAAAATGTTAGTACTTTTAAAATGAAAAGACAGAATATAGATTGTAGAACAAATTTTCCTTCTGAATTAAAAAACAAAAAATAGATTAAACCAAATAATTACAATGGATTCAAAGCATGCAGTTGTTCATAAAATTGACTGAAACATTGAAAAACAGGAAACATATGCGATATTAAAGCTGGTGAAGCACATGGAAAGAGGCTACTTTTCAATCTAGGTAATTTGTTCCTTATTTCGAAAGTCCTGGAATTATTTTATATCATTGCCTCATTTCCTGTTTTATCAACTCTCCTTTTTATTTCTATCTACAGTCTCTCCTTTTGCATTCATTGCATTTTATTTTACGATTCAATCTATGAATGTTAAGTGCAGTTTTTCATGATGAATTTATTTCTCTATGAATTTAGATTTTATTTATTTTCCTATAGAACAATATCTTTTTTTTCATTTTTCTTCATTATTTTCTTTACTATTTTGCCAAGGGTAGCAACTTTCGTTCAATGACCACATCTTTATACATGATTTATGTAACTCACACCAAGTCGTATGAACATATGTATTCATCCTCGGAATCCACGGATGAATTTTAGGGAAGAACGCTATGGTCTTGACTTTATCTTCCCTAAGAGGAGAGAGAGGGTCGTCTACAGCTAAGCGTGCTCTCCTATACCAGTCATCCAAAAATCGGTCTCAAGAACATCTCCGGCTCCTTCCAGCTTCTCGGAAACCTGTTGTCTGTCCTCGCATGCGCACCCATCACTTGGCGTGAGTGATTGCCATGCACCATAATCGTTACATCTGCCTCCATAAATAAAAAAGGACGGATGTGTTCAATGAAACTCGTTGATGTAACTGAGAATATTTACCATCGTTTTTGAAGCGAAAAGTAATTTTAAGTTGACAGTCATTTCTAGAACTCTGACGTCAGTGACAGTGCCTTGTTCGTTTGAGACTCCAAATAAACAAGTACATTTGTTAGTTTGAGCTTTCGGTGTGTACTTACAATGTGTGACCAAGTAATGAACCAATATTGTCGCTTTATGATAGAGTGAATACGTTTTATCGTTTGCGATATGAAGAGCCTAATATCCAGTTCGTCTCAGTCCAGCTTCTAATTGAGCATATCATGCTCGTAAATTTCGCTAACGAATCTGTCGTTTGAATAGATGAAGAGTAATAGGGAGTAATTTTCAGTACTCAAATCGAAAGTCCAGTCCAATTTGAGGGCAATCAGCTAGTGAGAGAACGTAATGATGGGAGATTACTTTTCAAATGAGAGGGAAAGCTGAAAAATTTCACGCTTATCGGACAATGTTGAAAGCGCATGTGAGGGCAAGTGTTGAATTTTGAAGTTTTGACAAATGTTGTTCGGTAATGGAGATAATTTCGAATTACACAGGTGGAGCATTGTATGAACTATCAATAGTACTTCACTAATTTCTCAATCCATTCCATATGAGTGAAAATGTTAGTGATGCATTTCTGTCTTATTGAACTCAGTTCTGATTACAAATTTTCCTCATTATTGAACCGTAAAATATTCATCCATTCAGAAATTTTTTGGTAATTTGTTGGAAAGTCATTGCTAAAATCGCGAACAGACAAAAAATAAGACAGATCTTTCTAAGTATCAACAAAACTTCAGGGTAGAAAACGCCAAAAAAAATCATTATGAATCATGGACAAAACGATGATGTCTTAGCGCTACTAATGGTGAAAAGGAAAAGAAACTCATTCATATTTCACAATTTTACTCCACTACTAAATTATATTTCTGCTGATATGTGGCTTTACACCGCAGTGCACTTTGAATTTTGTCGATTATTATGTCCCTATTTTCGAGAAAAAAACTTAAAGTATCGATTCCTAATCATCGCGGCATATATTGTGCTTGATAAAAGTCCCTTAAGACATCATGCTCAACGCTACCCATACAGTTCAAGAAGAATATGATCTGAATTAACAAAGGTAAAAACAAAATACACTCCTGATCAAAAGTTTAAGACCACTTGAAAATTAAGAAAAACGCCAACTTTTCAATGATAAATAATTAAATGCATTCGACTAGGGATCGGTACTACTGAAGGTGAAAGATGAGAAAGACAAAAAATAACAATACTTGGATCAATATGAATTTGACTTTGATCAATTTGAACTTGATTGTAACAATTTATTAGGAAATCAGCACTTTTAATGATTAATGACTTTTTCAGTTGATCAAAATGATAAGACCACACACAAAAATCCTAGTAAATCTTTCTTCAACGACGTTGAGGTGAGCAAACATTGAACTTAGTAATGAGTACTTCCTCGTTTCTTGATAATAACCTCAAAAATTCTTCGTGGCACACTAGAAACAAGGGCTTCCATGAGAGCTCGAGGAATGTTATCCCAGCTCCTGAAGAGGGCAGCACGAAGTTCGTTTACTGACGTAAATTGTTTACCATTTCCTCAAACATCTCTCGCCATCCACCCCCAAACATTTTATATTGGGTTTAAGTCTGGCGAACATGCTGGATGACGCAAAACAGTGACCCCATTTTCCTGAAAGAATGTCGTAGTCTGGTGGGTGGTGAGGACTGCTGCATTATCCTGCTGAAAAATCCATCCATCTCCACACAGACGAGGACCCTCTGCTGACAAAGATGATCTTTGCAGCATTCCGACGTAACCAGCAGCTGTTTGACGACCCTGCACCTCCTGAAGCTCCATGGTTCATCTGTTGGAAAATGCACCCCATAGCATAACGGAGTCTCCACCACTATGGCGCATGGAAAACATTTCAGGAGGGATTTCTCTGTCATGTCAATACCGTTGGAAGCCATCAGGGCTATTCATATTAAATTTTTTCTCATCAGAAAACAAAATTTGAGACCACTCCTCAACGTCCCATGTTTGGTGCTCACGAGCAAACTGTAAACGGGCCACTTGGTAAGCACGAGGACCTTGTAGACGCTTTTTGTTCTTCATGCCGTTTTGTCGTAAGTGCCGCCTGATCGTTACTAATCCACAATCAGCATCTGTGAGGGTCTTAATTTGCTTGGAAGACCGTCCTCTGTCTTGAGAAACCACCCGTTTTATTCTCCTACCCAATGCAGGTGAAATTTTTTCGGTCGACCACTAGATTTTGCTGTTCTATAATTCTTTGGGTCCTTTTGAAAGTTGTAAATTACAGTTTTACTGTGGTGAGTCTCAGCTGTGATTGCGCGTTGCGACAAGCCTTGCTTATGCAGTTCGACAATAATAATTCGGCCACGTTCAAATTCGGAAAATTTGCTGGTTTTGGGCATGGTGAAACCTTTAAGCTACCAGTGCCAACCTGTAACTAATCTGAAATAGAGGAAATTACCCTTAAACTAAACTTTTTTTACCCTAGTCTTATAATTTTGATCAACTGAAAAAGTCATTATTCATTAAAAGTGTTGATTTTTTAAAAAATTGGTACAATTGTTATATTTTTTTTTGCTCACCTTTTACCTTTAGTAATTACCGAACCCTAGTTGAATGCATTGAATTATTTATCACTGAAAAGTTGACATTTTCCAAACTTTCAAGTGGTCTTAAACTTCCGATCAGGGGTGTATTAGTACAACGTCCCAATCTTTTACAAAGTTATGTATCATGGGACGTCCTCATGATGTTCAGCTGGCGGTTTTACGCGTCAGGTTTTCCAGTCGCTCGTAACTTTTCCCCTTCAAGAATTCTCGGAAAATTTAAACAGTGTAATAAAATTACCATTTTTAAGAACATGAAAGAAACCAGGAAACCTAAGCAACGCATTTTACACATTAATTAGGTAAGGAAATTACGGGCCTATGAAATACTCCCTTCTTTTGACCAGCCTCTGATGCTGTAATATAGTCAACGAAAACCCCTAAGCTATGATTTGAGGCCAATGTATTTGAACTATTGAAATTTCAAACATAGTACCTAAATGTTCAGTGTCTCACATAATTTAAAGCCGAATGATTCAAGACATAAAATATTTCACTTCTTTGAATGAAATGATTTATTGTAGTCTTAATAGTCCACTCGAGAACTGAGAGGTGTGACTATTTGCGTCTTTTCAATTTAGAGTTTGGTTTCATCACATAAAAAAAAACATCACAACCATACACCATAATGCAATCAAGTAGGTAGGTCTTGTGGTTGTCGATGATGAATAGAAAAACATTGAGGGGAAATAGCTGAGTAGCTTATCATTTTCTAGTGATATACGATGTTCAGAAACAAGCTCCCTTCAAAATTCACAAAAAAGCGTGGAGTTGGTTATTGCTAATTTTTTCCATGCAAGTTAGTCAACAAGTTATTTTAAAACGCTTAGAAAAATACTGTCAGGAACATGACTAAAAAACTAATACATCGCATAAAATGGGTATTAACAAAATACGTAGGGAAACACAAAATCTCACCAGCAGCATGAGATAACGCAAACCAAAATCTCATCTGCTTCACAGTCAATTCCATGTATTTACAATGAAGAAGTGATTCAAGTGCTATCAGATTACTCACATTCAACTTAATCACATCATAATACAGTAAGATCAGACAGAGCTCAATCATATCTACAGAGTTTCAACCTAAGTGATTGCCTTTCATTCGATGATTACATCTATACGCAGTTAAGTTTCTACATTGTTATGGAAGTACCTGCAACGACAATTCACTACTGGACCCTGTCAAGAAGCTGAGATTGTAATAGCTGTAGTGGTGCGATGGAGAAACTTTTATAGCTTCCTTTTTTTCCATACGAGAACATCCAAGCTTCTAGGATTCCCCTACTGTGCAGTAATCGAAATACGTAACAGACTCAGAAAACTTCCTTAAATCCTTTCTCGCCACGCTAACTTGAGTAACGCTAAACTCTGGTTAAGTGATAAAATTATGGAATTACAATTTCCAGCATCCTCCACCAAGACACCAAATATACCTACTATTCTATTAAATCAGCGCTGCCTACAAACAAATACATAATTCAAAATCTGCAAATATATCGCACACGGTTCTAACGAAAATCAACTAAAGGCAATACGAGCAGCTTTATGGGTACGGAAGTCACTTGAGCTTCACTAACGTACTAGACATCATATTTCAATACTTCAAGACTCCGAATTTACATCGACAGTATTGCTTACACCCGCATGCAAACATAATCGTCTTGTCGCAAATCCAGCCTTGCTCCTTACCAGAGTCCCGTGCAAAATAATCTATATCTTGCACATTT
>JACJUY010001934.1:36698-67908 GCA_014220935.1 Platorchestia sp. MABIK
AAAGACTATGTTCTGTGCCAGTTAGTTCTGGAAGTTTCTCGCCGCCAAAAAGCGGGAGGCGAGACAGTCTTATCCGAATAAATTTTACTCATTTCTACTTTGCTACATTTACTGGTCGTTCACATCTGTGGTACATACAACCCTAAGTAAGAGGTAAACAAATCTAGCAAAGGGAAAACATTACAAAAACAATGGTTAAAGAATGCGAAATTGAATTAGGCTGGGTCACTCTAGGATCGAATGGAAAGTTGTACATGACGTTGGATTGACACACACGGATTTGTTGTCTGAAATAAAAGATGAATTTCGATCAACCAGATAGACTGTTCTCATTGCGGTTGTGTCCAGTTATGGTAATCTTGTTGCAGAAGAAGGCTTCTCATAGCTCTCAGTAATGGGAGTGGGATGGCTACTCAGACATGAAATGTCTCCGCACGCACCTCACGCTAAATAATTTTAGTTCACACGGGTTCTTCCATTCTTCTTGCTGAGTCATACTTTCTAGTGAATTAAGGGTTTACACGTCCAGTAGTATACAAATTGCCAGTTAGGGAACAGTTCACCAGAATTACCTCACAAAAAAATATAAGCTAATAAAATCTGGTGAAACTTATCCTTATCAACTATGTTTTGATACTTTTAATAACTAGAAAATACACAAGCGATAAACTCATTTTTAGAAATAAATTTCAATTTTCTTAATCTACTCAAAAGACTTTTCTCGAAAAAAATTATTACTATTCATTTTTCTGTTACAGAAATACTATTACTGATCATATATCATATAGATCTAGAATAATTTCATCAAATCTTTCAGTTTTCAAACGTTTCAAAACTTCTAAGCATATATGGCCGCAAATTACTTCTCCTAGTTTTTTGTATTTTGTAAGCAGACCAAATAATTTGGTAATGTGCCTTATGTTTACCACATTCTTTCACATATTTTAAACCATAACTGGCAAAGTAACAACATACATCTTTGTTATTAGACCAACAAATCCTTTGTATTCCTGATCCAACTTCAATATCAAGATTTCAGATGTCTTTTTCAGTTTCATTCGGTTGCGTAGGTAATGAATCTCTCATGAAATTACCTCTGAAATTTGATGTATATAATATTTTTATAAAATACTTCAAGTCATGCTGAGATAATGGTTTGATTGGTATTTTTTTTCGGTGGTTTGAAGTAGAGATCCTTGCCGCAAGTTTTTTTTCGCATGAGTTTTTCTTTTACCTGAGCTGTTTAAGATTCCATTGCTTTATCATGTCGAACTGTTTCTGACAATAGTTTATCATCAGCTTTTTTCTAGATATTCATTTGTTTAGATAGCTCTCAGAACGTCAAGCGCGTCAATTTTTCCAAACAATATTGCTTGCAATTGAGAAAAAATGAAAAAAGTGGCAAATGGTGGAAAATGCGTTTCCTGAACAGTTGAAGATGATAGTTCAAAATCTATCTCCTCCGAAAGTTATAATCGTAGAGCAATGATTTGGATCTCATTGAATGCGAAAAATGTTGGTAAATAGATGGACGTGGGCTCGTCATGAAATTCACAGTTATTGTTTAGTTAGATACATGAAAAAATCTACGAAAAAATGTTTGACTTTTTAATTTTTTTTTTGCAAATTCATGAAAAATCAACTTCTGCGAATTTCATGACGAGCCCTCGTCCATCAATGCTCTACGGTAAAAACTTTCGGAGGAAATAGCTTTTGCAAATACCCTATTTATACACCCATTTCCCCAATTATCTCCGCAATTATGGCAAATATGTTAAAAAGTCTATAATATGAGCCCTATTTTTTTACATTCTGGAATACATACGTATGCCAAATTTCATAGATCTGGATCCCATAGAACAAACGTGAGAGCCATTTTCTCAAATTCGTCAAGACGTTCCCCTTAAATAGAAAATTATTATTTCTTTTATTTGTCGATATAGCTTGATTTTGAATTCATCAGATTATTTATACGCTGGACTCTGCAAACTAGCTTATCATCGTAATTTTTCCATGACTAACTTTGCAATCATTGGTATTAGAATCGTTTTCATGAGTTTTAAACATAGAATTGGAATTTTTACCTCTTCTCAGAAGAAGTGTATTGAAATTTTCGCTATATCCAAACATATGTGCAAGTGGAATCACTGCATTTGCTGAACCGAGATTATTACGATCATTACCAAGATCATTACGTACACTAAATCCATCGCTTGAATTTTCATTCTTTTTTGCATCAACGCCCCAAAAGAATTTCATTTTTTCTTTTGAATATCGTTGGTATGTTACTAAACCTTTTAAAAGTTGATGCAATTCTTGGAAAACTAAAACGTCCAATTTCTTCATCTGATATTTTGTTAGATACTCGATCAAACAAATGCATCAAACCGTTATTAAAAATAGGTATTTTTTATCTTCGAAATTGTAATCACTTCCGTCTTCTTTATCTAAAACTACGATTTGAACAAAATTTTTAGCAGGTAATATAAACTGATCTTGATTCTGAATAACGATTCTGAAATCATTATGGTCGCGATTCAAATCGGTTCCAATTTGTGGTTCATAATCATGAGTTTCAATCTTATGATTCATCCATTTTAATTCCATTGTAAAGTTTGCATTCTTTAAATAAAATTTTTTACGCTTTTTCACTTTCTTGATCTTAAGAACCAAACAGTTATTTCTTTGCCTCTTGTATGCAGTATGTTTCTAATTTGGTCAGTAAACCACAACCTCAATTCGAAAATTTAAGGTTGACAAATCGGTAAATAAATAGGTTTGTTTGGATTCTCAACAATCTTATATCCAGGTGGAACGTTCGGAAAAAAGTGCATAAAATGTTTTGCAATGAACTGTTGAGATACGAGCCGTTAATTATGCTGCAATGAACAAGTATTGCGTTTACGGACATGATATTTACCATGCTTGGATTTTTATGGTCTCCAACACCTTATAAAACCCCATCCCCAAGTCCTAACAAAAATTTCAAAGTGTTCTCTCGATTGAAATAAACATTTAATGTTGGTGAATGAATAACTATTACGCATTTCAAAGTATTGGTGTTTGCCGTAATTTCTACGATACCTTGCAGCTTTATTTGGATAAATTAATTGATACTATCTATTTCATAACAACCTGCTAGAATTAATGTAATAACATTTTCAGAGCCATTTAAATCATTAAATTTTTTCTTATTTTTTCATCGATGTTGGGAATAGAATGATACATATCTAATACAACTAATATGATTTTATGAAACTTTTTTGACTCTAACTTAGCTGCTGGAGTGAAATTTGTCGCAATATCACTTTTGTAATACTTTGAGATTCCATTTAAATGAATTATTAAATAAGTTTACATTATTTTAATTCGAAAAGCTTCGTTCAAACATTTTGTGTGTGAGAAATTGCAATTGATTAAACGCACCTGTATTTACAGCATAAAAGAACCAAATAATGTTTGACGTATTTTTACAAGATCATTGATGTTAGAAGGCAATACAATAATACCTGATGCAAAAACGTTTAAATCGTCATCTCCGAGAAGAATAAGAGAAGGGATAGGAGTAGGAGTTGGTCTATAGGTAGACCTTCGTGAGGGGCTGAAATATGAACTAGGTCTTGGGTTTGTTAATTAAGGGGAGAGTACCGCTTAATTGTTAAATTTTTGAAAGTTTTGCTTTTAGCTGCCATAGGAAATATAAGATATCAGGTACATCCTGTGAAAAAATGAGGTTCGTACGTTCGCTCGTTCACCCACTAAAGAGGTTTGAAGTATGGGGAGGAGAAGAGAAGGTGCGATTTCATCATGTTACACCCCACCATTGCTGTTTTTCACGGCTCGACGCTGCTATGCAAGCTCCTATGCGGCTTTATTACTGTATAATGATTGCAAGGGTCCTAGCTGACCCCACAAATAATAATAAATGAAAAATTGCAATGTTTATGTTTCTTTTTTTATCTTTTCACCGGTTCGGGTTTTGGAGATTCAAATACATCTCCTCTTACAGTTCTTAAGCAATAGTGTTGATTTTGGTATCATTGGATGTGGAAAAACTCAGGCGTTACTCTAACCTATATGACGATTCAAAATTTTTGATCAAAAGTTAATACATCACAAAAAGGAAATTTTTAAAAAAAAATTTGGGTTACCAGTATTTTTAGTTTGTTTAGCTCAAAACGGAAGTTTGTAAAATTTCATAAAAATTATGGTAATGCCTGAGTCTTCCCGCATCCATTGATACCAAAATCATCACTGTAGATCTAAAACTGTAGGAGGAGTTGCATTTTGAAACGCCCCCCCCCCCCTTAAAATTAAATTTCTATCCATATCTCGTTCTCTATGGAGAAAATCACATTTTTACACAACTGAAAAAGTTTTCTCTTCTCATTTTCTATTCGCAAACCAAATTTAATTGTTCTAGGTTGAATAACAAAAAGGACTTGGTCTCGACTCGAACTTGAGGATTCAGAAGCAACCTTTCTCGGTGTAGAACTTTTTGCTACTCCTGGGTTTGTTATAGAACTTTTTACTACTCTTGGGTTTATTGAAGGACTTTGGTCTCGACTCGAACTTGATGATTCAGAATTAGATACGCTAAAAGGACTTGCTGCTCTAATTGTTTCAACTTCAGAACGAACTTTTGGTTGTTGAAATTTTTTAATTAAGGATTTCCCAAATATATGTTATTTCTCTCCCCTATTTGCTTTTATGGTGCCATCTTCTCTCAAATAGACATCAGTTGAATACAACATCTCATAATAATTTCTTTTATCTTCGTCTTTGAAATCAGTAGGAGTTTGTTTTGTAAATAGTTCCTATAATCTAGTCATGCCTTCGTATACTTTATTTCAAATTTTCTAAGCATTACCCAGAAACTTGACTTATACATTTCCAAGCATAACGTTACTACCATCCCATCGAATACCATAAGCTTTGCCATACTCATTTCCTGGTTTCTATGCACAATGCAACAAATTCAATGCTATCGGTCCAACTACACTGTTGGATTCAGAAAAGGGTAAAGCTAATTTCTCAACAGGTTTTCCTTTATTTCTTTTCCAATTTGTTAACTTTACGAAACAGTTGAAGTTCATCACGCGAAAAATTACGAAGAAATTCACTCAACATTTCTTTATTGGAAGACTGTCAATAGCTAAGATGTAAAACGTCTGAAGGCTATTAAACGCAACGTTTCGATGTACAAACATCATCATAGGCTGAAAATATACAGAAAAATTGTTCAGTCACATTGGTAAATGCAAATCTAATTTTTAAGCCATATGAGACTCAGTATGAAAGATGAAATCACAGCACAAAAATATTTTATAAATGACTAGAGATAAAGTTTGTAAAACAAAAAATATGTATACACGAGAACAGTTACAGTAACAGTAATGCACACTAGAAATTCATTGCACAACCAATAGGGGCAAAATGACCGGACGTCGGTTGCCTCAGACTTCTAAGCTGCGGTTTTAGTAAATAATTTTTGAGCAAAAAGGTCATTTGTGGTTTCGTTGAGAACAAGTTCAAGTTCATGGATGAGTAACGCTTCTATTATTTGAATATGCTCTTTTTTATTCACGTTATGTAAGATTTTTGTGTTAGGGTATAGGTTTTCATTTGATGGTTTGCAACTATGGTCTATGCGGAAATCGTTGCATTATGTAGAACCTTGGTATTTATGGGCGGTTAATCTTTGCCTCAGGGTCATCCTGGTCAAGCCAATGTAACATTTATTAAGAGACTCCTATAAGAGCAAAGTTTAACCGCCCATAAATACCAAGGTTCTATATTCTATATTCAGCTATAGGTTCTATATTCAACTATTCTATATTCAACTATTCTATATTCAACTATTCTATATTCAACTATTCTATATTCAACTATTCTATATTCAACTATTCTATATTCAACTATTCTATATTCTATATTCAACTATATTCTTTTTTTCGCTCAAATGATGCGCTACTGGCGGGTATGCGATCATCTTTTGTTTATTTCTCAGTTTCTCGTACGGCATATCCCATTACGTGGGTTTCGTGCATGTACAGAACACTTTTTACTGAGGGGCGTGAACATGCTGGTCGGAGTCATCGAACTGCTCCGATTTTTGCTTCTCCCTGCATTTTAGCATCAGAGTGCATTGTTGTATTCGTTCAGCAGACCAAAGAATTAGCATTAATGATTTCACGATATTAAACGGTTACCCAACAAATTTTGACTCCCGCCTCCTATAATGTCTGTATATCCATAAACAATCCCTCAGCGAAATGCAGAGTGCTTGCGCTCTAAAAATAATCAGCCGGTAATTCATTGGTCTGCATGAAAATCGGCCTTGACACCATTCTTGCTGATTCATATGGAAAATGACATCCTGAATCCGAATGTGAAAACCCCCTTTTCCTCCATCACCCACCGTTTTGGAGATCCAATTCTTTTTTTGTCTATTTTTATTACTTTTCGATAATTTGGAGGGATGGAAAGGATCATTTTCGTTTTTCAATTTCTTATAAGGAGCTAGAGAGGTAAAAAGTTTTAATAGATGGTTGATTTTTGTGAAATTTTTTGGCTATTTTTTAACTTATTTTTCCCAAAAACACCTCCAACAAGATCAATATGCATCAATAATTTATAGCAACATTAATCTTTATATATAGCGAGATGCACAGCAACAATAATACAAATATATAGCAACAGTTCTGAAGATTCACTGTACCACGTTGGAGCTCTCAACACCTCGCCCGCAAAGGCTTGCACAGGAATTTTTATGCTTGGACAAGTTTAAACTTGCATTAGTCCTGCACTGTAATCTTGATCTTCTCTCAGTACAACTCTATCACTCGTACAGTAAGCTTGTCATTGTTCTAGGTATGATTTTGGGTTTCCAATTTGATTTAATTGTGTTAAACGGTAGAATTCTTTACTCGGGCTTATCTACGTGAATTACAGTGTGAGAAGGTGAGTTGTGATTAATATCGTGCCTTGATTTACTGCTTAATTATGCCACGCGAAAAACTCAACAAAATACCTCTCTTCGCTTTTTAAAACTGCTTATAAATTTTACTTTGATTGTCAAGTTGGCAATCAGAACAAGGATTGGGCTTCAAATGTTAGCTTGACCGTTTGTTGCAGCATCTTGAAGAAATGGCTCAACGGTGCTAGTAAATTAATGTAATTTGCTGTCCCTATGGTTTGGCGTGAACCTCGCTGTCACCTCACTGATTGTAACTTTTTCATGAATTCCACCGTCGGGTTCTCTAGAAAAAGTAAGCACAAAATTCAGTTTCCCAGCATCCCTTCAGCTTTAAGACTAGTTCCTCACAACTCATCTTTGCCAATCCCTGTGCCCCCATAACCTAAACTCTACCGCCAGAAACGTATTTGAAAGACAGCCATAAGCTGGACCATCAAATGATGATGCGTTCCCCGACGATGAAGTGTTCAGCTGATGCAACTCATTGGCAACCTCATTCCTCATTCAAAATTGAATAATCTCATCAGGGATTTGGAGTTACTTAAGAGTAAATCTAAATTTCTTAGAATTCGACTTCAGCAGTGGAATCTCTTAGAAAAGGGCGTAAAAATTTCTTCTTACAGAACTATGGAGGCTGTACTCTGAAATTACTTTTTTCGGAAGATGAAGGCTTATAATCTGATCTGATTCGGATGCATTGATGGTAGAACTGAAGATGACATGTGACCCAGACAAATAGAAACTCTTTATAGACTCATCAAAGACAAACGTTAAGGTTGTCCTGTTAGCGAATGGGAATGACTTGCAATTGGTACCGATAGCAAACTCCGTAGATGTGAAGGAGACCTACGAAAGCATCAGCCGAACACTTGATAAATCAACTATCATGATTGTAATTGGAAAATTTGCGCTGACTTACAAGTTGTTGCTCTACTCACGGGCCTGCAATCAGGCTTCACAAAACGCTGCTGCTTCCTATGTGAATGTGACAGCCGATCCCGCGATAAACAATACATCGTACGGAACTGACCTTTTCGAGAAAGTTTTACTCCCGGTCAGAAAAATGTCGCTCACGATCCTTTGGTGCCGAAGGAAAATGTTTACTTGGCACCATTGCACATCAAAAACGGATTGATCAATCAGTTTGTGTAAACCTTGAACAGGACGAATAATTCATTTAAATTTTTGAAAACTAAATTTCCTCGCCTTAGTGAGGCTGAAATCATGGGAGTTTTCGTGAGCCCCAAAATTCGGCAACCTCTCCAAAATTCAACGTTTATGGAATGCCTGAATCTAACAGAAAAACGAGCTTGGCTAGCATTTCAAAACTTGTGTGAGAACTTTTTGGGTAACATCTAAAGTGATCATTATGTCGCTCATATCGGGAAATTGCTGTCAGCGTACAAGCCCATGGGGTGTAACATGTCCGTTAAAGTGCATTTCCTTCACTCCCACCTGGGCTTCTTCCCTGAAAATTTAGGAGCAGTTTCAGATGTACACGGGGAACGGTTCCACCAAGACATCACTAAGTTCAAGAAGAGATATTTAGGGAAGTGGAATGCGAGCATGTTGGCAGAGTATTGCTGGTTTTTGGTACGAGAAACTTCAACCTAAGAGTACACTAGGGAAGTAAGCACCAAATGAAGGTACTCATCTTATTTATGTAGCATTCTTCACATTTATTGTTTTGACTTTTACATCTACCATTTTTATTTCACTACAGATAAAATCATTCTTGTCGAAAAGTGATAAAAATGGGGTGTCCCCCGAAAATGGCGGGTGATGAGAAAAAATGGGGTTTATAGTCGGATTCAGGAAACCATTTTACATAAAAATCAGCAGAAATGGTATTAAGGTTCGAAAAAAAATTTATTGTGCAGACCAGTGATATAATTCACTCTCATTTTCCTATCAAACATATAGGGTAGCAAATTTGAATTTGCATCGCTAAGAGCTGACGTAAACAGTTGCACCGCTACAATGACGTTTAAAATTAGTTTGAGTAACGGATCATTCTGTTTTATTCATACTTTTTATCCATCTCTTTTAAACTAGTTTGTGTTTTCGCATCTGATAAAATTTCATTATTCAATTTGTATCTTTTTCTGCTAAGTCAATAAGAAGTGTTTCTATAATTGGTCAATATGGATAAGTCAACATGAAATGTTTCTATGAATATAGGCGCTGAAAAAATTTCGTCATTCATATTAAACCAACCATAATGAAGAAGCTTGTAATTATAATGTAGCAAATTTACAAGATTAGTAGCTTGAATAGCTTCAAGTTTAACCTATACTACAGTTTCCAGAGCTTCCACGGTTCAAACTCTGAAGACGGTCGCTTCACTCTGTGAGTTTTTTACAGCTCATGGCTAGTGATCCTTCTTTTCCAGGATATCTTCCGATAAATTACGAAGGAGAGAAGAAGAGAGTGCCGACCTTCACGAGTGACCTCGCATCAAGCAGCGGGAACAGTCTTGTGGCAGATTTTCCCTGTATCACTGGAGTCGTTATTTAGCGCGCCGTCAGGGCGATAGAACTTTTCGTGTCAGCAACTGCCCAAGCACACGAATAAAAATGTAGGTATTTCGGAATTCATAACCACTTACAGCCATGTGATACGGAAAATGTTGTTCACAACTTTAGTTCAGTTCGATAGAGCAATCATTTCTAGTTTTTATTAGTTTATGATCGCGAATTTCGCATCCTGGGTCCTAAAGTTTAATTTTATAAATTTTTTCTTCCCATCAAACTATTACCTTTTATTATTCGACAAAAATTTCTTGTCATGATCGACCGGCTTAGTGGTTTAAAGAACCAGTTCCAATCCCTTTCCTTAAAACATTTTCATACCTTCAAACCATTCATATTTTTGTCTGCATTTGTCTCACTGAATGATTTCTTGAAACTAAGGTAATTTGTATCTTTTTTCTTATATTATTGTAATCAAGCCAGACAAGGGGCATGTAGTAGTGATTAGTTCCCTATTTATAAAGGATGCAACCAATTTCTTATGCTTATATATTTGTGCCGATTTCTGAATGCATGCTACAAATATTTCTTACAAATTGAAAATGAGGTAAATAACTTTTTGCGAAAGTTGAAAAATTAAATTATTACAGGAGGTTGTTTGGAAAACTTCTTTACTCAGGCTCCGGCCCTAGAATCTTAAAAGGATTATCTAAATTTCACGAGCCTGACTTTAAAACTGATTTTTCATTTAAAAGTATACTAGCTGCACATAACTGCGAAACTCATTATACCACAAAATGCATTGTTTCTATTCTTAGTTCACTTACCACTAATGACTTGACGTGGCCTTATTCGTTCGAGTTTGTGAAACGTTGTCATGTCAAATGAATGCAGACGATCTTTTTATAGCATACTTAGACTACGTCAACCTATTTATTAATTTACCATTAGCTGAAGTCCTAAACATCTACCTGAACACAATTTTTCTAGAAGCGTCCATTCAAGTAATAAGATTGAGCAAAATTTTTATTCTCGTTTTGAACTTTGTTTGTACAAATCAATTTTTTATTTTTAATGGATCATTTTAAAAAGAGATTAAAGGTTCAGTGATGGGCCTAGCTCCTGAGTCGACGTTTGCAAACATTTCATGTGTCACCATGAACTAGCTTGGCTGGGCCAATACCCAAGCTATTTCCAACCAATTTTTTAATAAACGTTCCACGAATGAAACATTAATTTTATTCTTTTCAAGCAGAGATCTCAAGCGCCATTAATATAAATACAGTTAGTGACGAAATTATTCGTACAACCTTCGTCTTTCAAAACTTTCCAGAATTACTCAAAAAATATTGTTACCTCAGGCATAAGATTTTCATATGGTGTGAAGCACATATTAGTGACAATAATATGAAGTTTCTACAACAAAACATTATTTTTGAAGGATTTAACAAGCTGAACTTCTGATGACTATATTTCTATTTTGAACAAAAGCCTGAAGGTATCAGCTAATAGTTTGAGACTTAGAAGGCTGTGGGTATTTCAACAAGACAATTATCCAAAGCACACGGTCAAGTCTACAACTAGCTGGCTCCAAAAAAATAAAATAAATGTGCTGCCATGGCCTTCGATGAGTCCTGATCTCAATCCCATTGAAAACTTTTGGCAGGAATTAAAAGTCAACATCAACAAGAGAGCTCCAAAGAATCTTTAGGAATTGAAACGCATCGCCATTGAAGAATGGAACAATATTTCATCTGAAACTGCGGAAAAGCTTGTCAAAAACTATAATAAAAGGCTTTTAAATGTTGTGAAGATGAAAGGTCACGCTATTGATTATGAAAAATGTACGCAAATGGTAGATTCACCTCAATAAAGCTGAATACTACTCACTGTATGAATAATTTTATCTAAGAAAATAATACCGAGGAATAAAGCTTTGAAACCAAACATTTATACCAAAAGCTTTACTGTTAAAATTGAACGTTTCGACTCGTTGAGTCATTCTCAACATTCTCATTTTGTCTTATCGTGTTTCTGAAGTTCAGCTTGTTAAATCTTTCATAAATAGTATTTTGTTCTAGAAACTTCATGTTATTGTCACTAATATATGCTTCACACCCTGTGAAAATTTTAATCCCGGGGGTAAAAATGTTTTTTGAGTAATTCCAGAAAGTTTTGAAAGACGAGGGGTGTACGAATAATTTTGTCGCTAACTGTTTTTGAAAGAAAACGAACGAACATTGATTCCACATTAGAGTTAGAAAGAACCAATAAGTGTAATTTTTTGGTGTTTATGTTCGGATAGCAAACTCCATTCATCTGTGTATATGAGGCCAACTTTCTCCGGCATAGGCCTAAGTTTTTTCAGTTTCTGCTGCAGAAGATTGAGGGAACACTCTCACAATAAAGTCTGCCATTTTTCGACGGATTTCTCTGACATTTTCACCATAGATGTGAATGATACAAAAAATTTTGGGGGACTCGTGGGATTTTTTCTTAATTTTAATGAACAATAGACTTTTTCGATGAAACTGAAAAAAGGGATATTACGGAAAATAAATCTTCTCCTGGAATTTTTAAGTTACAGAACCGGTATTATATTTTTGACATAGCCCTGTGAATTATCTAGAGAAACACACAAATGGATTTTTGACAATTTGATTTATTGAATTTTAGGAGTTTTCTCCCCAAAAATATCACTTTTATTTTTTTGCTCCTTATGACTCGTATGTCTCGTATTCAACCTAAATCAAATTTCAGCAATCGTTTTCCGTATTTCTCTGGCTCTTTTTAACTCCAAAACTATGGGAGGAAATACATTTCAAACGCCAACAACTTCAAAGTTTTCAGGAGAGCCAAACCAAATCAGAACATTGAGCAGTCTGCTGCTCAACCGAACTGAGAATTTGTTCACTGAGTGTGTTTTTTCGATTTTGAGTACGATTTTTTCGTACTAAAGCACTTTGAACGTGAGCTGTACGGCTAACTCTTGCCTACTGAGCGCTCGAACCAGCTTCGTCGTTAGGGGGGTTCTCCTAAATTAAAAGCAAAGCCCGCCATTTCCAATTGATTTTTCTGACATTTTCACTATGGGTGAAACATGATGCAATGGTATTTTTTAGGCTCGTGTGTTTTTTTCATAATCTAGTGGTCAACAGTTTTTTTAAAAATTAAAAAAATGTTTTTTTAAATTGCATCTTCTCTTACAATTTTGAAATTACAGTACCGGTAACAATTTTTCAGATTGCTAAATGTATTATGTAAAGAAACGTGGGAGCTCAATTTCGATATTTCAATTCGCTGAATTTAAAAAAAATTCCAGGTTAGTTTTTATTTACGTTGTCATTTTATTTCTCTAATGACTTCCAGACTATGCGATTTCTCAGGAAAAAAGCACGCATGACTTTTTAGGATTTTCCAAGTCTTATCGATTGATATACTTTCCATTTATTTACATTTAAAACTGTGGGACAAGTAACTTTCGAACGTCGACGAGACAAACTCGTCACCTCGCCGTATAATGGCGTAAGTGCTTGGCCTTTCGCAATCTGTACCAGACGAATGAACATACTTACAAAGCAGTGAAGCAAATCGCTAGATTTAGAGAAATATTCTCTATAATATGAGTTCAAATAGAAAATTTATAATATTTGGAACTTGACCTGGACTGTCCCCTTAAAAGTTATTATTGTTTTAACTTTGTTATTGTGCGCTTACAATATTTGTTTAAATCATGCTGATCTGCACAAGACATTTCCATTTCTTGTCTTTTCTCATTACCAATGGATATCAAACTCCTATTGTTTCACGCTTAATCAACAAATACCAACGAAAACTTTTGAACCTGGCAATATTACCATAGGAGCGGAGTTCTATTTTCGTATACCACCATTTTACCACATCATTTTTTTACCACATCAATTGCAAAAATTAGGAAAAGGCCCTATGAAATTACAAACAGATTAATTTTTTCCTATTCCATTTTGCAATTTTTAGTGAACTTAAAAGCACAATTGATTTTTTTCATTTACAACATGTAACAACGACAAAAATGTGTTTCTCCATCGTTTATTCCTTCAGATGTGCACAGTGCGCATCGCTGCACAAGGGCTCCACACACAGAACACTTTTTTCTCAACGGCGCTGATCATGCTAGTCGGAACCGTCGAACTGGTCAGATTCTTGCTTCCGGTCCCCCACCCTCGTATTCTAGAGTTATAGTGCCCTGCAGTAGCAGTTCGTGTAATCAAAGAATTAGCAATGATGTTTTTTAAGATCTTATACAGCTGCCCAACAAATTTTAACTTGTGCTCAGTCCCTCTACAACCACAAACTACTACCCATCTCTCATTGATATGCAGAGTGTAACCCTTTTAAATTGATAACTGGTGATTCATTATAGTCCCCTGTCTGAAAAAATTTCTCTAGTAAAATATCATACTGTTTTCTTTATTCTTCATTTATCTATTTCAATATAGTTTTTGTTTTGCGTTTATGGTCAATTTCAGTAATATTTAATTCCCTGCTCAGCTTCTTTATTTTGTTCAAATTGATTTGTGGATTAAAACACTAATTTTAAACACTAATTTTAATTAAAACACATTATATATGTTTATAAGATTTTTCTCCTCCGTTACCTTTATTATGATTCTGCTATGAAAAATTTTCATTATTGATGGTAATATACTGATTTGTGGTGTTTTTTTAAGCAGAGTGTTGGAAAACATTGCTCATTGCAGCGCGAAATTTCATGTCCTCATCTGAATAGCAAATATAGGGCCATATAGTTGTGAGATCATATAGTTGTGTGGAATATAGATATGAGGAATTCCTCCCATATGCTCCCAGTTTTACATTCTGAGTGGATGACCTCCACTGAGCGGTCGCTTTGTCTCAATCAATTGCTTGCAGCTTATTTTGGATCTTTCGGAAGGTATGGTGCTTAACAATTTTTTAATTCCAAGGAGGCTCGTTACGGTTCGGTAAGGGCGATCATTACTGCAATTAGAGGAGGCATATATGTATGAGGCTTGCTCTCCCAAGATGATTTGTTGCCTTACGACATCGTATTAGTTCCCACTCAATCTCTCATTTCTGAAGCCTTGATCTACTTAGCTTCTCACTGTTTTTGATTCCGTCGGACAGTCTTTCGTTTCCTTTATTTCGTTCTCAGAGGTAATTGTTCATTTCTTGATGGTGTTCACGTTAGACTTAAAAAGTTGAGAAAATAGCTGATGGTTAATATAAAGATTTTCTGAAGGACTTCACCTGCTCAAAATAAAAGAGCATATAACTAAGTTTTTAAATGAAATTAATGTATTCAGCATAATTCCTGAAAATGTCAAGTGACTATTATCGTCGCTTCTAGAGTCTTGCTCATAAAATAAATATTTTCCTCTCAGCGTAATTTTTCTTCGTCAAATAAATCTTCCTGCTTTCTTCAAGTTCTTTAGGTGAACACCTTCCGCTAATGGTTTCATCCATTTTTCATCTTACCTCTTGAAGTGGCTTCGTGACATACGGAGTGTGGAATCTAACTTGGGTGACTTGCCATCACTTTTAATTAAATGGGCTTGTTTTTTTTCAAATTGATAGTTACTTTCCGTCCAAATGCATAGTTCTCTGATAATTTCTTTGCTTAATTTTCGTCATCGCGGTATCATTTTTGACTCTCAACATACTTCTGCTAGCATTGGTGCAGCCCTGGAGCCAAAAAAAGCTACGATCAATGTCTTTCCCGGTAACGTTCCTGGGGAGGTTCTGTTTGGACTCTGTCATGGCCTATGAAATTGCTGATACAAATGTGGGATGCATATTAAGTTTTAATTGGTTAAACTCCTATTAACCTATATGTTATTGTATTTCATTTAAAGTTTTTGTTTTCCGAAGAAGTGATTCTACCACTGCAGGGTTGCTGATCTGTTCAATCGTGCGAAGCGGTTTTGACTTGGTCAGATCCCTGAAATGCTTTATTGACTGATCTGCGCACCTTTAATGTAAAGCTGTGTACAGTAAACAAAGTATTAACAAACTATGTATTATAAATTTATGTATTATAAAACTATGTTTTATAAGACATAAATTATAAAACATTGCATTTTAAAACAAAGCATTATCAAACTAATGAAACGAACTTAGGAACAAGAGAAAATATAATAAAGAAAATGTTACGACAGAATAGATTTCAAAGATTGGTATTTGCAGTGTGAACACAGCTTGAGCTGCTCTAGTCAACAGCAGTAGCTACCAGCCCATCAGGAGTATGATTTGGTAACTTATAAATTTCTGATTTTTAAGCTCTCTCAGTGTTGCCGTCAGTGTCGTCAAGTGTAATAATATACCACAGGCTTGGCATATCTGCATTAGCTTGTTAGGCCTACTAGTTGACTGTCTTCAATATCAGATAACAGGGTATGCACTTGCCATAACTCGTTAGTCCTCCTGGCTTCCTGTCTGCAAGAGATGCTGACGCTTGGAATGAAAGGCAGTTCCTTGGAATGAAAGGCAATTGACACTATTCCACAGTTCATAAGTGTTGTACGTGTGGGTGAGTGCGAGTGTGTACCGATCAGTTTCTTTGTAAGGACTTCATAATTCGTATTATCAAATAATTGTAATTTAATAACTCATTTCAACTGTGTTTTGTGTATTTAGATTATTAAAGTTCTATGACTGTAGACCCATATCCAAATAATCCGTAATAATGATGTGTTCCGTAGCCTACAGATCTTACACTGTTCCTAATTAATTATTATATCAGCAATGTCTTTAGGTAGTGGCAGGAAAAAAGTGTGCTCTAGAGTCATGGAACTGAAATAGAAAGAGGCATCTAAAGTTAGGTGTAATTTTTTCGATGGCAAAATAAGAAAATAGGGTGCGAAATCATTTGGAAAAATGCGAAAAAAACAAAAGCGAACAACATAGCAGGAAGAAGGCACAACAGAGCCTAGCATCAAGCACAGTTAGCCCTACTGACTCAAGATGTGGTTCTGCAATGATTGATATTAGTGACATCAGTTAGCTGTCAATTTCCTATTCTTCTGCATTAGCACCAACTGCAGTAAAGTCCACTGCATCAACACCAGCAAAACGGAGAACTTTTGAGTTACTTTGCACTTCTCAAGAAGACAAAGAAAAAATAAATATTCAACTTGGAAAATTTTTCTTTAGCTAAAATATACATTTTATTGTAACAGAAAATACAGAGTTCCACTAGTTCTGTTCTAGGATGCGACCTAGACAAGAACTGCCAGCCCATACCGTCAGTTGGCATTGTCTATGACAATGTTTGGTATCGGTTTATGGCAAGGAAAGCTCAATTGCTCCTTAAAATATTCAAACATTAATTTTGAGGTCAAATGATGATCTCTAAAATGATGCAATTAAAACCTACCACTGCCAGGAGAGACTTCTTCATGATGGGACAAATTGTGTTGTACAGCCCATAGGAAGTTATTAAGGTTCAAATTAGATTCAATTTATTATGTTTGAGAATGGAGTCAATAAAAGGAAAACATTAAACCTACATGGGCGTCTTTCTTACAGGTTTGTGCGTTCAAATGTGGACTTGAAATGAAAGAAAAGCACTAGATTGCTGTTTTAGTTTTTATGTGGATTTTTTGTTTGTTTTTTGAGTGTTTTTTTTTAATGTCAACTCTGGTCTCTTAAGTCTAGATGATAACTTAACATTAAAATTTCATTGATTACACAGGTCACAGATTCGTCAAGCCAATAAAAATATTTTTCGTCTTCGAAAGGTTGCAGTCAATTGAACATTGAGAAATATACAATACAAACTAAAAGATACGTCAATAGATCAGATTTTATTGTTTTGAAATCACAAGATGATGTCCTTGGTAACTTTTAAAAAATTTTAAATGATCTAAATTTTTCATGAGTTATCGCAGCTCAAATATAGCTCAGCACGTCCATTGCCAAATTTATGCAATGGTTGTATTTGTATACAAGAAAACTGAGAGCTGTTCGGACCACTATTTGACATTTGAGCCTCAGACTTCTGACGTAATTTCTCCTATAAATGTAGCACCATTCTAAGGAAAACTTTACTTAAGATTTCATATTTTTCCCACATTATTTGAATCCTTCAAGATTGACGTAAATTTATTCTAGAGCACAAGATGAAGTCGATGCAACCTTTTTCTGCGCGCTCATCATCAGAAATGCTTTGTTTTTGTAACTCTTGTTTGTTCTGGCCTGTTAAATTATTGTTCCTAATGAAATTCCAGATTCTGTTTGCGCTGTGGTGAAGAGCGACAGCAATCCACTGACAGTAATTATGCTTTTGAGACGGCTGAGGTACATTAATTCAGGCATTACAGGAGGATCAGATGCCGTTTCCGAGAACTTTTGCTAACAGAAAAAAAAGTCTACCATAACCGAGATTGTGAAAAGGAATTTTAAATTTAAAAACTAAAGTAAAAGTTACTCATACGCAAAAATGACGCACTAATTACTAAGGCAGGTGTCTACAGTTCAAAATGGAATTTAAAAGTTAGATTCAGAGTTAAGCACGATTCAAAACTGAATATGATCGAAAAGGCATTTTCTAGGAGCACAAGCATCGATGTTTTGAAAGGAATTATTGCTAAATACCAGTAGCTTTCATGATCAAGGTAGAAAAAGAATTTAAGAAAGGATGCAATTTCATTCTTTTTAAGGAAAATTCCTTGACTGTTACAAATTGTCAAAAATATTATTAACTTTGATGAGAAAACGCATATCAATTATTGAAATAATATTTAATCGTAATTCATCACATGAATATGCTTATGTTGTGGGTGACATAAAGGCAGTAATTATACATTTTGTCAAGTGAAATGAATTACGTTGAAACAGAAAATTCCTTAAAGTCTCATGAAAAACATGATCATGTTTGTGAATAACAACACTTGCTAGATAAAAATAATGAAAAACGTGGGATATGGTCCATTGCAAAAAAATGTGCCTTGAAACTACGCGAGGGTTTTAACAGCGTTATCGAAAAATTTGAACAAACAAATATATTACTTGTCTAGATTCATGAATTCATTTATGTATCAAAAAAATGAACTCCTAAAATTGGTTGAAGAAAAAAACTCCTCACATGTTCTCTAAGTTTCTGATTCTTTTACATATTGATGCTATGCATGCTCTGAGAACATAATGCGAATTATCATGAAAAGGCGCTGTAAGAAATAATATTATTGGTGAATTAATTTTAAGTTGCTTTTTGCTTCTATCATTATAACAACGATCATTTTCTTAACCGAAATATATCAGAACAGAGTACCAGCTCTTTGAATAAGCAAGTTTCTCCTCATAAACTCTCCTGCCCATTTTTCTTTTCTTGTGGACTTTCGGAATTACTGGACCTTGCGGAAAAGGAAAACTGTGTTCATCATAAAACAAGCATTTGTGACTGCAGTAATGGGTGTTCATCGTACAACCCTAAAACACATAATTATCTTGCTACTGAGATAGGTCGAAGGAAAGGCGTCCAACATTCAGTCAGTTTAAAAATGGGACAGTGCTCAGTGAATCAGATCAAAGGAATGGCATGCGACATTAAGCCGACAAGGTAATTCTGTACGCCTGTTAGCTGATATTCAACCAATTAAAATTTGAACTCTTTGTCGGGTAACCACTATCCAGTCTTTGTAAGCCAAATATAATCAAAAAATATTTTATTGAAGAATGCAGACAAAGTGTTTCAACGTTCCTAGAACTATTGCAGTAACTTGAAAACCATTTATTTCCTCAACCGTGGATCGGCTAAACAAGTTAATTAATGTTAAATTTTAAGTTATAAAATGGAAGATTAAACCTTTCCTAGCATTCATCATCTTTTATTGAATGTGAAATAGATTTTTATGGCGTTTGTGGATATAGATATGTTAAAATTAGTTCAAAGGCTGCGTGAAAATTAAAATTTGTTCGTGTATACCATGCATCTCGCTTATTTCAGAGGACTGTATTATATTTACCCTCATCGTTTTTACACGCACCAGTGTATCATAATTGAATTGCCTAGCCCCATACTGTAGTTCCTTGGTATTTAAAGGACTTTTATTCTTACAATAATTATTTTGTGGAGATGGGAGAGTTTGATGATTGAAGAATTAGAACATATCTCACAGTTCTCACTATATTGTTATAATTGAACCGAATAAGCCAATCAACTGCTCTGATAAGTATTCATCGCGTGTTATTGTAGCGTTAATCATTCTCATTTGATTCTGTTGCTGTGTGAGATTCTCGCCTCGCTTCAATTTTCCACCGCTCTGTAAGAAATAAACTTCAACTGGTCGGACTGTGAAACCGTATTTCAGTCCTTTACTGTCCATTCTAGATGTCTCTTGGCAAGCCAAAAGTTTTTTATTCAAAATTGATGTACCACAGCTATTTTAATGTTAGGACTTTAAAATATCTTCACGTAGAAGCTGTGGCGTTTTCGATTTGAAATGGGTAACCAGCTCAACCCCAGTTTACTCGTATTTTTGCTCTTAAAGGACACCATCCTTTTATGGAAAGGTCCCGCAAATGACAGGAAAATGTTTTATCCTCGGCAGAGAGAGCCACTCTGGCTTCCATCAAGGAATGAGAAAACACAGGAACTCGTGACAAAAATCCAAGCCATTGCAGTGGCAGACCTTCCACAGTAACGTGCGAATCACAAATAGAGATGCAAGCTACCGAATAAAATAATTCACAGAATCTTTTCCTTTTTGAAAAAAAAAATTTACCGTAGGTTAATCGACTTATTAACATTTTTTGTAATAGATAGACCAGCTTGTTAAAATTATTTTGTTTCAAGGTGTTCGACTCTTGAAGCATATTCAATGGAAATTACCGTCCATTAATGTTTTGTACATACTTGATAAGCTTGGGCCACGGAAATTTTATGCTCATAAAACAAGCTTTCATTCAACATCTGAAACACTTTCTGTGCATGGTGCAAAATTAGTCAGTAATATGGTTTATCAAAAAAAAATTTTAAATGCTCATTTGGCTAGGAAAATTGCTAATATTCTCGCCAACAAAAATGCTTAATAAACGAAACATTTTGAAATGACCTTCTTGCATTTCAAGATAGGGACGGAGTCTTTCTGGTATGAGAGCACTCGTGTGGACAAGTGCGCATGGGGCCGTCCAAACTTCAGTTAATTAAGTCGATGAGCTCCTGAACATTATCGTCTTGCATCCGGTACTGGCCAAATTTTAAAATGTGTAATTTAACTCCTATAGGAAGCCATTGCCATTCCCCACCTGGCAATCAAAGCTGAGGTTACGCTGTTTTTAGAATTTGCATTATTTCAATTCAAATTCCTTTCAATAACTATCCGGCAGTTATTGTAGGGGTAAAGAGATTTGTGCACAGGTTTTTTACTTTTTAGCGACTTCGTTTTGACTTTTTCGAATTTCGTTCAGGTATCTATTTCTGTAAGAAAACTTTGCTAGGGCTTATGAAGTAGCTTAAACTTCTTTCAAACGAGATCATTGCTCGAAATTTTGTTTAAACTGAATCAGTGATGACCCATGAAGCTTAAATTTCAGCATTCCACAAAAGATTGATTATCGGTTCTTGTCATGCAAGAAAATCAACACTTGATATCTGCACAGAAACTGAAACGAAGCTACAAAGAGAGCAATTGGTTGTCGAAAACCGCTGGATAAGCCACGGTCCAGCTCTTGAAGTATATCCAAGCCTATTCACGATGCGACAGACGGGCGTTTTTCAATACGTTGTTACCCAAAATGGAGATCATCAACACAGTAGATAGCCAGCAAGTTCCATACTTGTTCTTTAAATTATGATTTCTACGAGGAGTGTGTCATGACCCGAAGAAAATTGCTTTGCCAAATTGGAACTTATTAAAGAAGTTTTAGCATCTGCATTGAATAACAAAAGAGAAAACTGGGCAGCAAAGACTGAGATACTGTTTTATGGTTCGGCAAGTTATGGTTCGCGTCTTTCAGAGCAGTTACTATAGAAAATTGAAGTGAGGCCAGACTTTCATAAAGCAATAGAATTGAATTGCATTATAGAGTATAAGCAGTATGTTGCTTCAAGATTGATCTTGCTGGGATAGATTTAGATCTATGACTGTTGCATAGTAGCAAAATGAGATCACAACGCTAGTTGTTTTCAAGTTTCTAATGAAACATAATTCTTCAGTTGAGTTTTACTCTTCTAATTTTAACGGGATGTTTGCAGACAATAATACTCGTTCTCACATGGCCAAAGTAGTCCATCTTTAATTTTCAGGTAATAAGGAACCTTCTAAACACACTGCCTGGCCACCACAATCGTCACATCTGAACCACATCGATAATTCACAGGATGATCCCATCACTCTAATCACCTCTTTCATCGACATTAATTTTGATAAATAGATGACCACAGTTACAATAAAAATTAGATTTACAAAGCATCCAGATACTAAAAGAATTAACACTAGGTAGACTATAAGCTGTAATTCTATCTGGAGGTCAACCAATTCACTTTTGATAAAACTTTTTAATTTTTGACCAAGCAAAATACATTGGCTTCGTTAATTTCCCTCCTGCTTCTCACCTTAGCTTACCGCTAGCGATGGATGAATTTTACCTCGGCTCCTTTTGTACGTTCTGCTATCCTTTGCTCTCCTTACAAACTCCCAAGCTCAAGCCTCGTTCCATCTACAGTAGTGGTTTTTACCTGGTATTCAGGGCTGGGCTGCTGCTGGTGTTTCGTAGCTGCCGTCGTGTTCACCGTGTTCACGTTGTGTTCACTCATCACCTTTTCCAGTATTCGTAGTTGCTCACTTGGCTCTAAGAAGCTAAAATTTGTAGAGTCACTTCTTCTGAGCACTGCCAACTCTTGAATGAAACTGCTAAGATTCTGTGGTGAAACTTCGGACTGACCCTTAGCTGCACTCGAGAACCCTCCTAAGACAATTATATGAATTGATAAAATAAACGTGCTATACTGAGTCCTGAGTGTCATCTTGTCAAAGGTTATCTGAAAACACTTTAGTTATTCGCAGCGAGAATCTCAGACTAGCTTCAGTTATCTTCACGAGGCACTCTGCGTCTGTTCTGGAAAAAATAAAAGTCATTGTTCAAACAGTGTTCGGTTGTGCTTACAACCGAACAATTTTGCTTAAAATTGTGCTTACAATTTTATGGAAAATATAAAAAAATCTATGATAAATGCAGTACATGCTTTAGACATCTCCTTAATCATTACAATTTAGTGCAACGCATGATACCAAATGAGAAGTCGAAAAAAAAAAAAACATTTTGTTGAACGTCATTTACCACGAACAATTAATTCTGCCATACGAATTTATCACATTTAAGTTAAATCCATTTGAAAAATGAGATTTTTTCTTCAAATAAATCACTCATAATTGAGATGATTTAAGGACTGCGTATGGTACATGGTATTTCCGCTTCCCGTAGTATGTCATAGACTTCGACTAACGTTCGATAATAAAAAGAGAATTGAATTGCATTATAGAGTATAAGCAGTGTGTTGCTTCAAGATTGATCTTGGTGGGGGACATAAAATGACATCAGCTAGAATTTAAATAAAATTAGGAAATTTATAACCTTTTTCTATGTACACTGAAATCTATTATCTTTATAATCTCTATAGGTAATGGTAAAATGCGTGGTTGCCCATTCTATCTATTGAAGTAATGAAAAGACAGAAACAGGGGGCAGCATCCGCGTTGGCAGCTTTGCAACCACAATAGCTAAAAGCCTCATCACTGCCGCGAGGTTAATTAGCACTTTGAAAAGTTACTATTTGGTTTCGGAATTGTACTAAAAGCTCACGGAAAAAAAAACGTAAGTTCTCAATGCGATCAACTTGAGTTAGTGCAAAGGCTGATTTTGTCATATACGCATCACGTTATGTGCAAGCGAGAAAAGCAGTTGAAATGAGTACGCGAAGCACCCCGTAAAATAGCTATCGAAGGTTGCGGGAGAATTGAAATATTTTTCCTTCGTTGTTGCAGATGTCTTTACATGGCATGAATAGAGAATGTCTTTTGCTTAAATTGACCTCAATCAACCTCATAATTCATCACTCATTATATAGCTTTCAGATTTACTTTGAAATGAACTCCATCAAAAATTAGATAAGATCATTTTACTTGTCTTTGGTATCACAATTTCGATCAGTAAAAACCAATTTTCAAGCAGAGTTTAGATTCACGGAAATAATTGTGTTGCACTTTAAGTCAGGCGTACACTGAAGAGCTTGATTATGCTGCACAAATGTTGCAATAACTCTACAATAACGGGTTTGAATAACCGTTGCGCTGACAGATAAGCTGACCGGCCTACTTTGCCGCACATTTGTACTTCAAAATTCGTTGATACTGTATTTAAAATTTCCCAAACTAAGTCATTAAATTTAAAACATAAAACTCACAGCGATTCCAGGAGAGACAGCTACTGCAGCCCTGCAACCATCGATACATGATTAGGCAATACAGTAGTCTTCATCCATATTTTAGCTCAATTGCAATAGCAGGGTTAGGATTGTGTAAAATACTCTCCGATTATTCGAAAATTGAAAAATCAACGTTGAAGAAACATTTATACGTCACGAGATTCAAGAACTGTCTTGAAGGGATATAAAGGTATCCTCACGGTATTTACACAATGTGAAATTATATAATTGTCTTATAAATGTCTCGCTAGATTACCAATAAAAGAAAAAGGAATTTTTCATGTCTTTATTCTCTACTCTTAGTTTAGTGTTCATACCAAGACGCTAAATTCGTGAACAAGAATGCCTACCTCGTTAGAAGTTCTTTTGAATGCATTAGAGTTTTGTAGAATTATTATTTCCTCATTGTATACATTACTGATATAATGTTGTCTGCTTATTCTAGGGCAATATTGTCACTAAAATGCTATCACAATTTCTTACGAATTTGATATTTTTTTGCGCATGCAAGTGTTGTTTGCGATTATTTGATGTGAGTATACATACATAAATCTACACTGCTAGAATAAATGGATAGCTTGAGTTCCCCTTGCACTGAAATACGGGAATGTACAATTAACAATTTGGGGAGGAAAATCCCGCACGATGGTTCTAGTGAAAACTGAAATAAAATTGTAAAAACTCTTGAGAACCTGATTTAGAAAAAAAAAGAATCCTGACTCGGGCTGCGATCTTTTTTTCATAGTGAGCACTCGGTGAAACAAAAAGAAAAGACTTATGTTCCCCAATTGCTTTCCACAAAGGTTTTACCCTGGAGAATCATTTTAAAAGCAGGAGTACGAAAAAATGAAGTGATGGGCTCCCTGTTACCAAAACCCATGCCTGCAAAGTTTTCATCGTCACGAACAACTGCTTACACCTAAAATATCCGCTAAATAGCTTCAAGTTTACGCTATTTCGTCCGATGTTAATTCTGTAAACAGCTGCGATTGTAGAACTTCTTTCTTCTACTGTGTCTAAGCTTCTATTTCTTGCTCGTTTTACCCTTTGTCACATCTTTACCTTAGCCGTATCTTCTTTCAGCTTTAGCCATATCAAAGGTTTTATACTTGGAAATGTCAGCGATTTAGGTTTATAAGTCTAAAGTTTAATGTTATTGTGATTGGGGAGTTTAACTCCGTTGACGTCTTACAATGTTCTACATATAAAAGTTTTACTGGAACTGCAGGTATTTGCACATTTATAAACATTATTATTAGAGGATGCTTTATTGCAATCAAGACTAGTTTAATCCTACATTCCAAAAAATTATGCCTATGTATATCGGATGCTCTATGTCCGAGTGGTGTCACGCATGCATGAGTGCATGCAATGTCAGCATCAGGAAATATTTCTTGAAGCATTCTTTCGTCATTTGATGTTTTGGAAATGAAAACTATAGTCAACGCTGTTATTTAAAAATGAAACTGAATTTTTTGAGCTCAACCAATTTTTTCGCCTAAATGATTCTACAATTAAAGGAGAATGCGTTGTTTTGTCATTGGTTATCAGACACATTTACTGATTACGATTAACACAAATGCAAGTTAATACCTTCGAGTACCGCAAGTATAGCTTATGGATATATTCCACTTCTTATAGCTGATGGATATATTCCACTTCTGGAAAACACGAAGCTTCTCGTATCATTTTCTTAAAACACAAAGATGGTATACAACTCCGAATTATAATATATAGTAATATGCCAACTTCGCGTTCATCATTTACATGGGTTCCACAATATTTCAGATCATGCCTTCTTTCCAACATTTCATCTTAGATGCCGAATCAGCTCTGAGTTTTTAATGTCCGTGGTAGTTTCACCATTTAATCTCACAAGATAGACATACTCGTGTTTCTGTGATGAGAGCATACCTTACATTTGATGAAGGGAAGCTCAGTGAGCAAGACAAGCCTCGTGCTCGTCTCAAGGTACTCAAACTGTGTGTCAAAAATTCATGGATGTGGATCAAAAGATGTCGTGTTTCACGCTTCAGCTACTCTACGTCATGTTTAAATAAACGTTACGAAGAAGGGTTCGTTTGGCCAACGATCACCTTCTGGAAAGATCCGTCATCACAAAATATATTCTCATCGATAAGCACAGCATATGCTTAGCTCTACGAACATCGCCCAGAACATCGCAGCCAACGGTTACTACGTCGACGAGCGTCGTTTGAAAGCTACACCCACCCTGACACCCCACTCTGAGAGTGACACGTCACCAGCGTCTGAAGAAAGCTGTACTGTCGAACACTTCCATTTCTCTTCATATATTTCAACCCTTTCCGTAGACACCTAGGATCTTATTCATTCTATATAAATTACTTGTTAATTAAAATGCAAACTTAATCCAATCTAATTATCTGACGACACTTGTTATTTCCGGTAAATTATTAATGTAAAGTATCGTGAATGAGAACGCGTTTGTTCTCAGACATAACAGAGACGCCGAAGCTGCCCCTTTCAGGGAGGCTGTGGGACATTAGCCTGGCAACCGTACTAAGTGCAGGACGTGAGATCTCCTCGCTGCCCATTGGGCAAGCGAAGGCACTGGCAGTTATATTCATTGAAGTCACGTAATGGACTTATCAGTCGCCAATCTGGGATTTGAGTGCAGCTAAGTATATATCCGTCATGTATCCACTATTATCATCCATATCTAGGTTTTTCACGTGTAGGTCGAGCTTCTGTACCTAGGATATGTGTGCGTAAATTCACTTAATGTATTACATAATCTATGTTTCGCTAACTGATCTAGTAACGAGGCCTCACCTCGATATGAGCTTATTATAAGTAAATTACTGTCCATCGATTGTGTCAACTAATTTGAATCAGAAGACGTCATCATTTCAATATTGAATTACTAATTTGGAAGCCTGTTTATTTAATCCCTTGCAATTATTTACCCTTTAGTTATCAGAAAATAAATGTCATCTGTAAATATTAATCATTGTCGGAACATCAGAAATTTACTGAAAGATACGTCATCAGAAATAAATGACGATAAATGACTTATGAATACGATTAATAATGACGGCAGCCGTGGAACAATCATGATAAAAGTAGCAGCGGTATGGGATTCAGCATGAAATCCCGATCAAAGAAACGCAATCACAATAAAAATGCTGGCAGCGATGTAGGGTCATTATAAATGGTGGCAGAGGTGGGATAGCTACCAATTTTTCATTTTAGTAAATATTTCATCATGGGAACTCATTTAGAGATTATTGATTCAATTAGGCATATTTCCATATACGTTCGGATGATTTCCATATCTTTAGAACATCGTTTGAACGAGGCAAGTCCCAGCTCCAGCGGGTTGAATGCGCGTAGCAAAGGAAGCTGAGGGAACTCAGGCAGTTAGGCCAGCGACTCCACATAAGCAAGAGCTGTGTCGTTCCAATCTTTTTAGCCGCGCCCTACGGGTGCTGGCGCTGGTGTTATAAACATTTGCCACCAAAATATCGTAGTGAAGTGATTTCGATAAATGGAACATCACCAGTAGCCAGCTTAATTTACTCAGAGTGCCCGACATCCACTCTACCATTTACGACCACACCAAGGTGCCTGGCCGGCATTCCACCATCTCGGCACCCAAGGCCCCTCGCCATATCTGCATTAAAGATGAGTTTCTCATTTTATTCGGTGACATTGTTAACCCAACCTTAAATTGTCCTCAGATCGTGGGTCTATTTCAATATAGCAAGCGATATCTAATGTAAGTACCATTTATGTAACAGAAATAGTTATTCATTAGTATATGATTGTTATGCACGTTTAATTGATTCTTTATCAGTATATCTTCATCTTGGTTACAAGTGTATCAATACACGTGTTCTGAAAAGATGAGAAAAGACACAAAGGGCATGGAAAAACGTAACCTAATATCATTATCAGTTCATTCATTTTGATATTATCAATATTCAATTTCTCATATTCTAAGGGTGGTGGCAGCGTAGCAATAGCTACCTATGAATTGAAATCATGGCGAGAACATAAGTCACGCCTTGTTAATAAAAATATAATAAAAAGACATACACCACATGTCACGACGAAAGAAATAAATTGCAATCCAAATTGAGCATCTCAACGGGGGATCCACGGACGACGACAACAAGAAAGAGTGTGATAAGTTGGTTTTTGGTATATCCTTGGTTCGACGAACGCAAAGGAATCATTGGTGCACTGAGTATTTCTCTTACTCACGGAAAACTTTCTTTCCCTGATGTTTTGGTCGTTGGCCATATCAAAATATGTCAGAAAACATTTAATTTGGAGAATTTCTGGAGAATTCCACCAAATATTACACTAGATTTATTTTATTGTTTCTTTTATTGTGCCCTTTTTTGTGTTTGAATATTTTTGTAGGGTATTGCAGTACTTTAGTAAGCTTCGTTGGTATCTTAGCTCACATAAAAAAAAATTGCGTATTCCAACAGCACGAGTGTTTGCTTCAATATTGTGTATGCCTTACAAACCAACGGTCGTGTGTCGAAGTTGTGTGCTATATTTTGTGTTGGAGTGGTGTGTTGATGTGTGTTATGCTTGTGTAGGGTGTGTATCAGCGATTTTTGGATAGGCCTGAGAAAAATAGATTTAGGACAGAGTTTTGAGCCGGAGGAACGTGAAAGCCGATGGTCAAACCATAAGAGGGTGATTTATTGCACACCACTCAAGCTTGAGGGTTGGAGACGAACGACGCTCGGAGCAACAGGATGTCGACTCACCATGACGCCTAACACTCAGGCCTTAGAAAAACAAAATGAAAAAAAAGATTTAGAGTCGAAATTCACGGAGAAAGATCTCCAGTGTTTCTGAAAGTGGGCGGAGTCGGCTATACGTTCTCCTCAGAGGGCTTATAGCCAATATAATGAGCAGAATACCCTAGGAGGGAAATTTCGAAGGGTAGTACTTCCAATGAAACAGCCAATTCATCTGAGAAGGAGGGGTTTGGCATGAAGTACAGCCTTCAAGCACACTCAGAGGTAGCTTATCGAAGGAGTTCAGTGTGCGACGAGATTTCCGACAAGAGAAGAGAAGTCTCACACAAGACCTCCGTGGTCGAGATATTAAATCAGAGAAATAAAGATTAAACGTCGTTGGGCGGGTGAGAGTTAGTTCTAGTTGTACAAGAGGTGCTTTTGAAATAAATGGGATGAAAAGTTGATGTCATTTAAAGTAAACACTAAATGTTCATATGAGCATATTTTTTCAATCGGAGTAATGGGTAAAATCTTCTAATCTTTGCAGGAGGGCGGCTCTTTACAGTTCTCCATAGAAAATCATCGCCTTTGGTTCCAATTCTACATAAGGGGAACCTACATGAAGCTGTGAATACAGTTCGAAAGACATTGGCTGATCTATGTATAGCTCAAGGAATTTGAACTGAAGTTGCACTTGAGAATGCACGTGTGAATGGAAGCTATGGCCGTGTCCTGTGCTGTTGGAAACGTAATCATGAAATAGGTTGCATTTTGTGTCATGTCTTTTTATTCAGTCGACGCGTAGAGGATTGACCAATCCAAATCGTTAGGGTAGCATTGTTATGAGGCTATTACGCTCGCATTTTTGTTTGCAATTCTGTTAGTCGTGCTAGTATCTTGCTAGTGCTAGTAGTTGTTCAAGGTATTATGTTTGGCGTGAGCATTCAATTTCTCCGATAACATCTGTAGTATTAATACATCTACACCTGAAAGGCCTTCCATCAATTCAGACGCGCATAGAAAAACGCGCTGTGTAAGTGGGTTCCTTCACATCGGTGAATACCGTTGTTTCAGTACATGTAACGTGCTTTTTTTAATTTAATTATTCGTGTATTTTTGGTTTGCCTGTATTTTTGTGTATTTCATGATTTCATGGAGGTATGCCAATTCCTCATCTCCGAGAACCCAGTTTCCTTGTTAATGTAAATTAATGACGGGGCAGGGCCCTTATGTCTCGTGACAAACACAATGACCAGTGGCATTAACGTCTGGAACTACAGGTAGTTCTAGGTGTTAAAATTCTATTAATATATAGACTTAGTCAGTGCAGCGCTGTTATAAAACCTTTTTGTTATTGCTCTAAGATGTTTGAACTTTTTCTTTTTAGCGACTGGCATCAATCAGAGTTCAAACCGTAAATTGAAAGTCCCTATCTCATCTATTTAACAAATGATGCAGTTTTTCAAAAAGTCAGCAGCAGTTCACTTCGGGTTGGGTTGGGTCGGGTCGCAACTGTAAGTCACTAGTTACAAAAAATCGATCCTGGTCATTCAGTAAATAAATCTGGGTTCATTGAAGCATCAACTACATTCGCGCTATTGCAGTACATGCTGCCTAAAGCCACCATTGATAAGTTGTGACAACTAGCTCAGTGTTCGGTGTCGAACAGTAGAGCTCACTAACGAAATTACCCCGATGGCGTACACCTCCTCGGTACCATTGAGCCGCTGTAAAAGCGGACATGGCGTTTCTGTCGCTGCGTAATAACTCCGTCGTGATATTTTGACGTAGCACGTATGCTGTATCAGTCCTTTAAACATTTTTAAGAAGGCAATTAGCGTATTAGGCTAATGTATTGTATCATATGCAAAAATACCTTTGAAACAACGGTAAAACCTTTACATGGAAGAGAAACATAACTCAAACCTTCCATGCTCAATCCTAGCATGGAAAAATTGTCAACCATGCCTTTTTCAATCATCCTTGTCTTTTAAACGTAATTAGTTGAGTAATTCGATAAATAATTCAGACACCTGTAGCCGTCGACTTGAATAGTCTATAGTAATTTGAACAAAGCTAACAAAAATGTTTCTTTATGGCCAGGTCTGACTTGGAATAGTAGAATCAATTTAGTTCTCGTAAGATAACCCATTTGAATTCTATGCACCAGTCTGCATTCATGAAATTATAAAAGGGTGTTCGGAAGAAACATCCCTGGTATATGTAGAGGATCTTTAAATGAAATATATGTACATGTGGAAGTATAAATGAACATTGGAATAAAAATGATAGCGAAGACAGCTGATTTGAAAATCATTTTAATTAGTGAACGTTTCGGCTTCAAGCTCAAGCCATTATCAACACCTGTGAAAGATAATTGAAAAACAGAAAATAAGACACGGCTAAAAGACAAAAAAGAATACAACTTGAAATAGTGCGAGAAAAAAAGGGTAACGGAGAGATTATACTACAGTAATATTTTGAAAATCAAGCTATTTCTAATTGGAATGATGATAACATTGAATTAAGAGCTGGTTTTAATTGTTTAATGTACAGAGATTCTAGTATATGT
>JACJUY010001934.1:73996-111428 GCA_014220935.1 Platorchestia sp. MABIK
AAAATAGGTTGTATCTTGTCATGTGTCTTAGTTCAATTGATGCGTTAAGGGTTGGCCAACCCCTATTATTAGGGTAGTTTGTCATGAGGCTATTACGCTCGAATTTTGTTTACAATTCTATCAGTCGCGTTAGTGCCTTGAGAAGGGCAGTTTGTTCAGGGTGTTATGTATTTGCTGTGAAAATAAAATCTCTCCGATAATCTCGGCAGTATTAATACCCACCCTCGTGAGGACATCCCATCAATTCAGACGCGCACAGAGAAGCGTGCTGTGTAAGTGGTATACCTTCACATTGGTGAGTACCACTTTTGTTTTAGTATATGTAACGTGGATTCTTTATAACTCAATTTTTCGTGTATTTTGTTTGCCTATATTTTGTGTATTTTATGATTTAAGGGAGGTACGCCAAGCCCCTCCATTCCGAGAACTCGGTCTCCTTGTTAATGCAAATTAATGAGGGGTAGGACCGAACTTATCTCGTGACACACTGACATTTAAAAAAGTCAACAAAACTGTATTATTGGTTAAGGTTTCTGCAGTTGTAACTGAAAATATTAAAAATGCAAATAACTTGGCAGACAGCGTTAGTGAAATTTATCTGTCTTTTCTTCCTGGGCTGTAATCACTGAGTTAATATTCATCCCCCATGTTGGCTTTTAATGCTGATAAATAGCAATCAATAAGAAAGAGTAGACAAGGAAGACAATGTAGAAATCTGTGTCCTTTTAGCAACGCGGAGCAAATCAAGACTTTCTTTGTTACAAAATTTGCTGAAGGCTTTCTTAGTATGTGGTCATTAGAGCACGCGGTAATGGCATTTTTTACTTGAGGCTCCAGGGTCGCTGAGCATCAGAGTGGGAGTTACCTCTCCCAATAACTCACGAGATTCTCCAAAATCGTCAGTACGGGACTACGTTAACAAGTGGAATATTTTTGCTTACATAAATAGCAATAGAATATGATAAAACTAAACTTTGTTCCGGTTTGTAAATTTTGAAAGCTCTATACGTACTGATGAAGAAACAAAATTTTGTCTGCTTCCTTAGTTCTTATTCGTTGATTGTTATTAACAGGTAGCTCACTATTGAGTTCCCGACGTTTTTGTACTTTTTTTCTGATTTATACACGTATACATGTGTTTTTAGAGTCGCTAGTTTACGTCTCCTTTCACAATTTCCGTTTTGAGTTTCTTCAGATGACATACCAGATTTTATTCCAAACGCCACCGTATACATGAAATATTTTTAGACCTTGATATAGTTTGCGTTATTTTATAGGCGAATGAAAATTGTTCACTGTCTCGATAGTCCTCTCCTTCTAATTGAAAATTTAGAAATAACCGACCAACTATTTTAGCCGCAAAAATTCAATATTATAATTCTATATTTTCTCAAATTGGATACCTGCAAATTACAGGAGCCCGCAAGAGCTTGAAATTATGCTAATTATATCCCAGACCTCAATTTTTCAATGCACAGACCCAGAACCTGATCCCACGGAGCAACAACTGATATCTCTACTCAGCATCATTCTATGCAAATGAGAACGCCACTTTTCTTCATATCATGGCATTCATGCCTGACGTGCGTTCGCAGGATAAAGAAGGCGTACACCATTTCTATCAAATCCTATTCGACTCAACAATGTTTTTATGTACTTAACTGATGGCCACAATCTAACATTGGCTATTTTTCAGCCGCAATCTGGAAATTTCAATCAATATTCGCTTGAAATGGTGGAACGAACACCTAAGAGCATCAATGCGGGGACTGTACTTTGGCGAGTGACTGAATACTTGTGCACCTCGACGCATTTGCCGATACGTTCACAATATCAATACCTATATAGAGTGACAACAAGTCGGCTGTTTGTGAGGAGGTGTGATATTCGTACTTTTCCGCTAAAGTGTTTCCATCATCCGCCAAACTACAAGCTTGACTTAAGTGACCATCACAATAAATTTAGTGAAACGAAGAATTCGAAAAATTCTGTTCCTAATATTTGATAAAAGGGGGTGACCAAAAATACACTCCTGATCAAAAGTTTAAGACCACTTGAAAATTTAGAAAAATACCAACTTCTCACTGATAAAAAATTAAGTGCATTCAACTAGGGATCGGTAATTACTAAAGGTGAAAGGTGAGAAATACAAAAACTAACAATTGTAACAATTCATTGAAAAATCAACACTTTTAATGAATAATGACTTTCAGTTGATAAAAATAATTAGACCACATACAAAAATCATAGGACATCTTTCTTCAACGACGTTGAGGTGAGCGAACATCGAACTTAGTAATGAGTGATGCCTCCATTCATGATAATAACCTCAAAAAATTTTCGTGGCATATTAGAAACGACGGTTTCCATTAGAACTCGACGAATGTTATCCCAGCTCCTGAAGATGGCAGCACGAAGTTCGTTTACTGTCGCAAATCGTTTACCATTTCCATAAATATCTCTCGCCATCCCCAAACATTTTCTATTAGGTTAAAGTCCGGCGAACATGCTGGATGACGCAAAACAGTGACCCCATTTTCTTGAAAGAAAGTCGTAGTCTGGCTGGCGGTGTGGACTGCTGCATTATCCTGCTGAAAAATCCTTCCATCACCACACAAACGAGAACTTTTTGCTGACAAAGATAATCTTTGCAGCATTCCGACGTAACCAACAGCTGTTTGACGACCCTGAACTTCCTGGAGCTCCATGGTTCCTCTGTAGGAAAATGCGCCCCATACCATAACGGAGCCTTCACAACTATGGCGCGTGGAAAACATTTCAGGAGGGATTTCTTTGTCATGCCAGTACCGCTGGAAGCCGTCAGGGCCATCCATATTGAATTTTTTCTCATCAGAAAACAAAACTTTAGACCACTTCTCACCGTCCCATGTTTGGTGCTAACGAGCAAACTGTAAACGGGCCACTTTGTAACGTTGAAGCAACCGAGGACCTTGTAGACGCTTTTTGTTCATGCCGTTTTATCGCAAGTGCAGCCTGATCGTTACTGCACTGTAATAAGCATCTGTGAGGGCCTTAATTGGCTGGGAAGACCGTCCTCTGTCTTGAGCAACCACACGTTTTATTCTCCTACCCAATGCCGGTGAAATTTTTTCGGTCTACCACTAGATTTTGCTGTTCCATAATTCTCTGGGTTCTTTAGGAAGTTGTAAATTACAGTTTTACTGCGGTGAATCTCAGCTGCGATTGCGCATTGCGACAAGCTTTGCTTATGCAGTTTGACAATTCGACCACGTTCAAATTCGGAAAGTTTGCTTGCTTTGGGCATGGTGAAACCTTTAAGCTATCAGTGCCAACCTGTAACTAATCTAAAATGCCGGAAATTACCCTTAAACTAAACTTTTTTACCCTGGTCTTATAATTTTGATCAACTGGATAAAGTCATTATTCATTAAAAGTATTGATTTCTTAATGAATTGTTACAATTGTTTTTTTTTCTCACCTTTTACCTTTAGTAATTACCGAACCCTAACTGAATGCATTTAATTATTTATCACTCAAAAGTTGGCATTTTTTTAAATTTTCAAGTGGTCTTAAACTTTTGATCAGGAGTGTATAACACGACTAAAAAATTGTCCAACTATGAATGGAGTGTAAAACACTATGAATTTCATTGCAAGATATTTGTAGGTAATTCTTATCTTCACAGCAGTTGGTAAGATAGGCATGTCATCGACAAGGGAGTTGAAACGATAGCAGAGACTTGAAGTGGATTTTGAAGCTGTGGTGCAGATGGGAGAAGTCTTGGTAGACAAAACCAGCCTATGATGACCTCTCTGGTTCCTGCTCACTAGCATATGTTGCCTTTACATCCAATGTTCTTTGTGAAACTCGGCATTACTGAAATCTGTGTAATAGCCTGCGACTTGTGCATAATAATGCCTTGATAGAGTTATTATTTCCTTGCTTGGTGTTTAGAACTAGGTTACTAATCCCAGCGGCTTGAATGCCTACTAATTATTAATCTTTTGTTCAGAATTAATAGAAATTTCATCTTTTCAAGTGATTCTGGGAAATGAAGATTCGTTTATAAATCCCGTAATATGGGACAAATTAATCATTTAAAACACTGGTCGATCATCTTTCAGAAAGTTTACGTTCAGCACGTTACATTCATGAACTTCCATATTTGTACCAAATCATTAATTTTTACACACATTTGAATTAAAATGTTTCCATTAGGATCTTTTCCTTTCTAATTTTCCAATAAGATTTTAACTTCAGACGAAAAACGCATTCTATGTGCCGGACTAGAACTTAGATCATCAACTTTTAGGACTTTCGTAAGTATTTTCCAGACTTTGGAAGGATGTTCGATAGTAGGACTAAATTTTCAACGAATTAGTTTGCCATAACAGTAGGGAGAACTTTGTGAACCAATTAAGAACTCGAGCACATGAGCTCTTCAAAAAGCTTCACTGCTACCGGAACTCTTGATCGATATTTAGTGAAAAATATTTCTTGACTCAAAAGAAATTAGGCACAGATGCTTCAATTTATGTTATTGGATCTGGAATAGGAAAATATGTGCTTGTATTGGAATAAACATGACGAAATTTCTAAACTAGAGCTATTTTAGCAGGTCGTACAAAATTGATGGTAAATTCCACTGATCCTTACACATTGATTTTTAAAACAAGGACACAAAACCCACAACCTACTTGAAAAATTTTAGTCAATATTCTGTACGAAAAACTTTGTCTTGTCATTCAAGTGGCTAACAATCGTTAATTTTATACGGTTAACCAAAAAATACCACGAGATGTAGTTGTGAGACCCATTTCATCGAGCTTTAAATTGTGTGCAAACCTAGTGACTCTTTTAACTCCGTTTATTGAATGTAAATTGCTATTAGAAATAACCATAATTTCTTTCGAGATTTAGCACCTATCGAAAATGTTGATGTATGATTTGTTCGTGAGTTTGACGTAGATAGAGCCAGTCCCTTTCTCCAAACATACCCCCAACTGAATCCATCCATGGAATTCGTGACTCAATTGTTTTAAACGATTCATTAATTACGGAGCGCAGCAGTTTAATGCTCTGAATGACTATTTTTTCATGCTTATTGAAATAATTTACGATTATATTAATGTTTGCGCTATGGGTTCCAGCATTTCGCTTCTGATTGCCGTTATATCTCTCATTCAAAAGATATCTGCTTTCAGCAATACCAACAAAAATATCAACTTGTATTCTATCGGAGATCCTGATATAGACGACACGTTTGTTATATTCCACTCGCAGGGTAATGCTACTCAGCTTTTTATTTATATAAATACCTTTCAGTAGATTTCGAATTTCACAATGGAAAATGATTGGGATGCTACATAGAGCATTCCTGAAATAAAATTCGTTAAGAATACTTCACAATGAAATTCCAAATCGTTGAATTTTAATTTTTTGTTAAGAAGAGCCCAAAACTTTAAATAGGTGGTATGGTTGAAACATGTAGCAACAAGCAATTCTGCCCTCCTCCTGTGATCCTGTCAGCGCCTAAGCAGGTGTCCGTCAAGCTTGGGTTTATGGGGTTCTTAAACTGAGAAGTGAACAAGGAGGAACTTTAATGCTAGGCCATAATTTTTTTATCTCACTCGATGTTCAGGTTTACTAGGGAACGCTTTTAAAATTAGTTTAATTTTTAACAGGAAAGATCGTTTTGGAGGGGACTCCGATAGCTGCTGCGCGGATTCTTACGTGTGTGATCGCTGCCATGCGGTCAAATGTTGGAAGCACTGTTCTCCTGCTATTTATTTCGGGTATCTCACGCACAGAACTGGTCATCTCTATGCCTCTCCTGCCCAATCAACATTTAGAAACCCTTCTTTTAGTTCCGAACAACCATTCTAATTGTTACTGTCTTCAAAGCTTAAAACAAGACCTAAATTATTTTGCAATATTTCATTTTCACCAGTTAAACAACGATCATAGCTTTGCATAACTATTTATGTCCCCAACATTCTGGTGTGGACGATTCAATCATGTTAGCGTTATGTTTTTGTTTCGAGAATTTATGTAATTTATATTTAAGGGTTTCATTTAACTAGATTATCATTCCAGCTTTGTGGATGAAATTTTTCGTTCCGAAACGTTCGCTGTTAAATACGTTTATCATCATTTTGTCTCTCATTTTCTTACTATGAGTGAGATTTCATCGAAATTGATCAATGAGTATTACAATCAAGAAAATCTAAAAACATAATTAATGAATGTAGGATTTTTTAGGGTGAACGTGGTTACTGGCATTGGTTTTGTGGTTCCATACCTTACAACAGCACGCTTCCCTGTTTATTCCGTGTAAGATGTTCAGGATTTTGTTTTCATCAGTCCTAGTATAATATTTGCTTGAACAATTTTATAGTTGATAGTTGAACAATTTTCACCTATCAACTCACATTTCATTCCATGTCCAATTGGGAGTGGTTTAGTTGCTCACATTGCTGATATGTTTGTTCGTTAGGTTCATGGGTGTACTGTACACAACTAATTTAAAAGGAAATGAGCCGCGAATAAGAACAGGCATCGCAGGCAGTTTATGCTCATTTGACGTTCATAGCTTACTCTCAATGAGTTTAAAAAGCAATGCCCAATGTTGGAGCATACATTCCATTTGGAACTAAGCATGGCTTTACATCAATCAATCTATCATGTTAATTTTCATTTACAGATGAAAACCAAATGCAATCATCTACGATAATTTTGATACCTTGTGAATCTATGTGCATCCTGTGCAGAAAAAAAGGTTGTAATAAGCGACGGTAAACCCTCCTGTGCAATATGGGTGAATGACAAAGAATGTTCATCAGTGGTCATCGTGATGAGGCGTTCATCCAGTCTCCTGCTCTTGATAATTATAATACTGATTATGTTCCGATAAATACTAATGTAATGCTTCTTGCAAATCCTAATTATGAATAAAAGAGCATAGAAAGAAGCTTTTAAATTTAACATTCTTATTATAAGGGGATCTACTACCCTGCACTTACCTTACTCTTCAAATCTCACTGTACACATTCCTATTGCACCTAGGGGAACGAAAATACATATAGATATGCAAAATAGAATTCTGAACACATTTGCTTCTATAAAAATTTTCGATTTTCGCGAAAAAGAGAAAAAAAATTTTTTGGTTAAAACCTATCTCCTTCTACAATTTTCAACGTGGAAGAGTGATTTTGGTTTCATTCGACGTGGAAGGACTGTAGAAACACCTGTATTCTTCATTGGTATTAAATTTCGGATTAGAAAAAAAGTTGTTATATGTCCGAAAAAATGTCTCCCCCAGAGAAATCCTAGAAAACTTTTTCTAACCTCAGATTGCAACATTCTATTGCACCTAAGAGAACAAAAATGCACACAGATGTTTAAAATTAAATTCCAAACATTTGCATACGTAAAAAATTTCGATTTTCGCAATAGAAAAAAAAGTTACAGGGCGAACAAAAATATAAATATTTAATTTTTTTTGTTTGCGCCAACCCACATTCCTTCCGCAATTTTCAACGTAGAAGCGTGATTTTAGTTCTCTAATTCAATGCGGTTTGACGGTGGCAACAGCGTCAAGACGCAAAATTATATTTTAAGTGGAAATAAAAATTTTGTTGAGAAAAAATTTAAAATTTTTATTTTTATTTTTTTTACATGTTGGACATGTGTAACAATAACTTTTTTCTAATCTGAAATTCAATACCAATGAAGCATACAGGTGTTTCTACAGTCCTTCCACGTCGAATGAGACCAAAATCACTCTTCCACGTTGAAAATTGTAGAAGGAGATAGGTTTGGAGCAGGTATATATTTTTTTCTTTTATTCGCGCGAAATTTTTTTTTTTTTGCCAAGAGAACCAAAAATTTTTATAGAAGCAATTGTGTTTGGAATTCAATTTTACATATTTGTATGCATTTTCGTTAACCTAGTTGCAATATAAATGGGAAAAAAGTAGCTTGTAAAATTCAGTTCATTAATTGAAGTCCAAGGTTGTAGGTCCCCAGGGTAGTAGGACAGTCTAATAATAAAAGAAGAACGTTTCGACCCGTTAGGTCATTCTCACCTCCTGTCGGTAGAAAATCACAAAATCTAGTAAAATTCAAAGTAAAAAGATGAAGAAAAAAAATAGCATCAGACTAAAAACTTACAAATACAACCTAAACTAGCTGAAGGGGGAAAGCGGACTGAGTATCACTCAAACCTGGTTTTGTCGTTAAAATATACAGGGATTCTAAAATACGAAGGTTTATAACACCAGATGTAGATGCAATTACATTGAAATCGTTTAAGCGCACTGGAAGATCGCATTTCTCTGCATGAGAACGGATGGCAGAATGGGATGGCGTAGAGAGAAGGAGGCCTGTTCTAAAACTCCTACCAGCATGCTCCGCAACGCGAATACTGAGGGCCCGTTTAGTTAAGCCCACGTACTCAAACGCACAATGTGCGCAACGATATATGTAAACAACAGACGAGAGCATGCCTTTAGGGAGTTCTATCTTTGTAGTTGATTTAAGGCCCTATTTTTAACGAATTAACCAATATAATTTTGAAATCTATATGCATGAAATGTTTAGATAAAAGAAAATGCAATTCCTTACTCAGTTTTTCCGATTTGTGCCCAAAAAATGGTGGTGTGAAGCAAAATGGCTTGTTATTGACCAAATTTGAATTTGGCTTGCTTTAAAATATATTATTCAAGAAATTTTTAATAGCTGAGTCAATGAGTCGGCAAGGAAAGCCGTGGCATTTAAAAAAATTATTTAAAAAATCAAATTCTTTAGGAAAAGAGGAAAATGATGAACATATACTATTTGCCCTGGAAAGTAGAGTCTTAATGCTATTTATTTTGAATCTGAAAGGGCAAAAACTGAAAAAACTGATCGTAAGCCTTGTGAAAGTAGGTTTACGAAAAACTGAACTGTGAAATCTGCCATTGTTGCGAGTAATTAGGGCATCCAGGAATGGAAGACTACCGTTAACTTCAGTTTCCAACAAGCCATTTTGCTGCACACTACCATTTTTTGGGCACAAATCGGAAAAACTGAGGAAGGAATTGCATTTTCTTTTATCTAAACATTTCATGCATATAGATTTCAAAATTATATTGGTTAATTCGTTAAAAATAGGGCCTTAAATCAACTGCAAAGATAGAACTCCCAAAGGCATGCTCTCGTCTGTTGTTTACAAATATCGTTGCGCACATTGTGCGTTTGAGTCCGTGGGCTCAACTAAACGGGCCCTCAGTATTCGCGTTACGGAGCATGCTGGTAGGAGTTTTAGAACAGGCCTCCTTCTCTCTACGCCATCCCATTCTGCCATCCGTTCTCATGCAGAGAAATGCGATCTTCCAGTGCGCTTAAACGATTTCAATGTAATTGCATCTACATCTGGTGTTATAAGCCTTCGTATTTTAGAATCCCTGTATATTTTAACGACAAAACCAGGTTTGAATGATACTCAGTCCGCTTTCCCCCTTCAGCTAGTTTAGGTTGTATTTGTAAGTTTTTAGTTTGATGCTATTTATTTTCTTCATCTTTTTACTTTGAATTTTACTTGATTTTGTGATTTTCTACCGACAGAAGTTGAGAATGACCTAACGGGTCGAAACGTTCTTCTTATATTATTAGACTGTCTTAATAAAAATGTTAAATTTAAAAGCTACTTTCTTAGCTCTTTTATTCATGATTATGTTCCTAAATAGATAAATGATGAACATGTGCACTCAAAATTTCACTCGAAATAATGCACAATTTGAGCACAAAATTTTTCATTTTAAACGACGTTCTGAGAATCAGTTTTATTTTTGCGACTAGCAATGCGGAAATGAACTTCATAATCCATACCATATAGCAGAAAATGAAATTCAATTTCAATGACTAGTTTTCCTAAAATTTCGATGGCACCGGGGAAAATGAAAAAAAAATCACACGCGTAAAAATTGAGCTTTGTTCATGGTATCAACTGGATTAGTTGACTAGTTTTTTTGTCCAGTACTTTGCTCATATCTGCAATGAAAATGTTGAGAAAATGCCGGCCTATGTCAATCACAGACGTTACGGACATCGTACTGTTCAAAAAATTCTCGAGAAAGTTGATGAAAAATTTGAATGGTTGACTACACAAGTTGACGATAAAGTTTTATGGATTTTTTTTGATGCCATCATGATGAGATAGTCATCTTCAATGTTATTTTGAAGCTTTAAAGGAAGTATACTAATTCTCTGGAAGCTAGGAAATTTCTATTCAATTGTTTAACAAATACATATTGTCAATTTGATAATATATTATTTGATTGGTTCCATGATATGTGATTAGTCTCATACGCTTTCTCAAATACATTTGACTCTGATGCTTCAAATCTTGAGAGAAAGATTTACAGTGCCTCACATTTCCATCATTAACATATGTTGTTCGCGATGTGAGCGCCGATGTAATCAGAGGAAATTTTTATTTTGCTGCTGAATGACCGGTAGTCACGAACTCATTCTCATTAATACTTAATCAAAACAAGTTTCAGTTTATGTATGCTATTTCCAAAATTTCTTACAACAACTGACTATAAATTTGAGCTAGATATTGAACTTCAGTTTAACGCATCACAGTCGAAGTGTTAATGGCAGTGATTATACTGTCCACGAGACGGTTTTACTGTTGAAGCCAATTTGAACTTAATTTTTCTCCAGTACTAACTTATCTGGACGTTCAAAAGAAATAGTGTATGAGTTGTTCCTATTGACTTGGTTCTTCGAAGCAAGTAAGCGTACGACACACGCTGAAGTTTAGGTGGTTGACAACGTCTACATGTGTGTATTGTATGTACGTATGTATTGTACGACAGGTTTTGATGGCAATGTATGAATGTCGACTTAATCGAAAATATGAACAACCACAATTACTCTTCTTTTAATATATTTCACGCAATTCATACGATAATAGAATCTAATTAGAATAGTCCATAACAGAAAATATTTATTCGATATAGAACCTAAATCATAAATCATCAGAATGCCGTAGCAACCTTAATAAAAATGAAAGAGCGAGATAAGCAACTTTAATCATTAAGGAACATTTTCCAATAAAACTTAACTTTTTTTCAAAAGTTTCGGTCACAGGCCATTATCCGTGGTAAAAATTCTGAAAAGGTGCAAAGTAAAAAAAAACTATTTTCGAATGACAAATCTAAAAAACAAGTTATAAAATTATGTTAATTGCGATCATCTATTCACTATGGCTAGAGAAAATGAACTAAGAGTGTATTTTAAAACCGGTATAAATTTAGAAACATATATGGAATCTAGATTGTGCATATCTGTATAAAACTGTGGTTTTGCCAAGACCGAAAATTGATTGATAGAAATTACGTTGTTGCTCTCGTCAGAATGTTCTCGAACGGCCGAAAATAGCGGCTTTGACATAATTAAACCTGTTCTGAAACTTCTACCAGAATGCTCGCAAACTCGAGTGCGAAGAGTACGAGATGTACATCCAATGCACTCTGATGCCCAGCATACAAAACTTCTAAACAAGAGTAGCTTGCATTCTGTCATAGGCGATCCAGGTAATCATTCTCAGAGGTGTTTTACATTTCGCTCATAACTGCAGTATATAAAAAGTACAGTATTCATTTTCCCTTATATATATAAAACTACTTACTCATACAATTACTACTATTTACAACTATCAGATAATTCAATCTGATAATTTCATTAACATTGCATATACATTTGCAAAAATACCGTACGTTCTCCAAATGCTCAAATAAACCCCAATTTCCGATAATGTTAGTAGACTAATTAAAATATGATTCTTAACAAAAACCTAACTCAATCAGCGCAGTGGCCACGTAGCTGGAAGCGCCAGCGCTGAGCAGAGGCTGAGCAAAAAACTTGTGCTTCACTGCAGTAGCTGCCTGAGTGTCAGATCATGCTGCGTGTAGTGTGTAGCAGTTCACTGAGCACCACACGATAACCTGAGCGGCAGTCTAAGATGCTGCACCTGCCTCCACACAAATGTTACTCCGTTGAATCGCGCTGCACATGTTAAATTGCGCTTACTTGGGCAGAAATCCAAAGCCATTTTCAAATGTCAAGTTGGATTGAAGTTAACACGAATGTGAATCATTTTAATGGTTTAATTAATAAAGTCCTATAAACCTGTAACGAATAAAAGAGAGATGCTTCATTTTATAGGGACTCTGGGATAAAAGTGAACATTTAAGATACTAATAACAAACAGTTAAAATGGTCTGAGATGCGTTTTCACATTTCACTCACGTATGGAAACAAAACAACTACATTAATAAGGTAAAAATTATCTCGTAAAAGATGCAATTATTCATTCCTTTTGAATTAATCTGGTGTATTTACACGCAATAGGTCAACAGGTATATTTTTTATGGGCTTCTAAATTTCTACTTGAAAGCAATGTTGTTTGAAGTACCAATGTTATCACACATAAAAAATGTCGTCAGAGCTAATCTTAGCGGAAAATTTTCTATTTCTTTTTAGTATCTAATGTTTAACATATACGCTAATAATTTTATTTTTTGCTCAACCCATTCCGTACCACCATCGAAATAATTTATCCCGATTGGTGAAATTTACTGTAGTAGCTAGTTTAGGTCTCATTAAGAGACAAAGGATTCCGCGTTACGAGCTCTGAGTAACGTGTTACGAGGTGGGACTTTAAAGTCCCAATGGGTTTCCGAGGGTTCATTCCTTCATTGTCAGAACTTTTTAAGGATGAATGAAGCGATTGAAATGGAGTTTCCTGTTCACTGTAGGAATGAAATTGCACACACACTACATTTTACTGCACTTTTACTTGTTGAACACAAATTAGAGTCTCACAAAATGTTTATTTTTGTTAAAGAAATAAAAACTGCATTTTACCTTTTAGAAAACAAATTGCACACACATAACATTTTGCTGCACTACTCGTATCACTCGTTGTGGAACTCCCAGAAGCAGTCGACATAGAGGAACATTTTTCACTTGGGGCAGAATAAGTGGTCCTGTTGACGCAAGGGCGCTCATCCTCTGTGCACTTCTTGCACCTTCCCCTGTGCCCCTTCTCGTGCTTTTTGATGCGGTGGCTGACGTTGTCGTACCTCACGTCGGTGAAGGGTTTCGTGAACATCTTCAGCTTATTGTCCAGCGGCGTAGACACACACATCGGCCTAGGGTGAAGGGTGAGGGAATACTTACCGTATCACCTGACGAGCCCCTCCACCAGATTCCTGACAAAGTTGAAATGGGTGTGTTGACGCTTGTTGAAGGCAATGCCATGTGCCTTGAGGGCTATGTTCCCCAGACGCCAGGCGTTTACGGTCGCTACATTGATGGACCAGGGGCAAAGCCAAGCCACCACTTCTTTTTCTTGACTGAGCAGTGGTACAGGGCCACCATCCAGTGGTACAGGGTCTACTTACTGACCTGCACATTGATGAGAGATCAAGTCAGACCTGTTGATGAAGACCTGTTCGCAGGCTTTCTTGAAGTACCTTTTGGCTTACCCTTGGGTGGGTTCATCGCCCCTTCCTCCGCTTTCTTGGTCACGTTGTGGATGTTGGTCGCCACGTAGACAGCATGTCATCCCTCCAGACCGTACATACTTCGTCCTCCTTGTACACACACCTAGAGGCGCCCCTCTATCTTCTAGGCAGTTTTAGCATCGAGGAGGGGCACGCGGTGGAGCTTGTTCTTTCGGATGGTACTTGTCCTGCCAATGCCGAGGTTTGACAATTTCTGCATCAGGGGAAAGGAGGTGAACAAGTTATCGAAATATATCGCAGAGCCACGCTGCACGCCGGCCTTCTCAACTAAGCTCATTACCATGTTAGGGCCCCGTCCGAGCCCGATGTCGAGGATGAAGGTGTCGGCCCCGAAGTAGGGCTCGAAGTACAAACCCAGGCCGTCAGCTGAGCAGATGACCCACACCTTGAAGCCGAACTTGATTGCTTGCCCTGATGAACTGCTTTGTGTTGTGGCGATCAGAGTAGGGGATCATTGACTCGTCGACGGAAAAAAAACGGATAAGGTTGGTGTGTTTGAGGCCTGTTTGTTGAGGTTGTTGAAGATTGGCCAGACTTTCTCTTACCTGACATCGTTGGCTTGACCATTGTTGGCATAGTGAAGGCAGCTGAGAATCCCTTCAAATTTAATTTTTCTGTTGTTTTTCGCAACAATATTGTGGTACACGTCGTTCCTCTGCTCTCAGTAGAGGTGGAGGGAGGGCAAAGAGTTGTACCCAGAGAGCAGCATGACCCCCCCCCCTCGACGATACGCACGTTGTTCACGGTTAGACCGTTCTGCCATTTGGCCCATGTCTTGCTCTTGGGCGGCTCGGCATAGAGCCTAGGCTGCTCAAAGACCTGCTCCATGAACTCGTCTGGTATCATCTATTTGTAGAACCGCAGGGGAGAGTCAATAACGATGCTCTGAAGGTGCTGCCAGTTTGGGGTTTTCTCGTCCAACTTGAACTCAAGGATCCCTGTGCCAACCTTCCTTTTGTCCTTCTTATGCCAGCCGTCATCCTTAGGTTGATGCAGCCTGTGGTCTTTTGCCCTCAAGAGCACGGCCATCTCGGGTACGACGGGCTGCATGTGCAGCTCTGCCTCGACAAGCAGTTGCATCAGCTGCCTCACTACTCTCCTTCTCTCTGCTCTCTGTCTCGTTATCTTCCAAGTGATCCCCTCTGGCGGGACTGGTGTCACCCTCGTCATCAGTGTCAATTCCCTTCATGCCAATAATCTGGGACGTCTTGGTGATCACGTTGTCCGCTTCAGGAGGAGCAAGTAGAATGAAGCGAGGAAGGACATCTGGGTTCACAGGCTGAACATTCTCATCATCCTCGTCACTGTCAGTGTCGCCAATCTGGTCAGGCGGTTGGTTGCAGGTACACTAGGGATTTCTCTGTGTTCTTTTCCTCCAACACGTCGTCGGGGGCGAACAGCAGGTCTAGATTTTCATACCTAGTGAGGTTTGTCGACTTGAAACAATCACACTGCATGATAGAACGTTTGGTCAAAAAAGAAAGACTTGAAAAAGCGAAAGAAAAATAAAATCACTGAGCCTTCGGAAACCCACCGGGACTTTAAAAGTCCCACAAATTTCAATTGATGATTATCAGCAAACGAATAAACTTTTCATTATAAAACCTTTTATGGATGAATACTTGGTACAAGACCTGTCAATGAGCACAAAACCATTAGTTAAAATTATTCACTTGTATTAGAGAAAACTTAACTTTTCAGCCGCTCCCAATATTCCTTCATTTTGTGCGATATTCTGAAGCTCCGTGTGCAAAGGGATGACGTCACTTCGGGCTGTAAGTCTATAAATAATGAGTTCTTCTATCTCTCTTGGCCACTATATTATCACTGTCCGTAAAAAACATCGAAAAACATTGAAATATTTATGGTAAAAAAGTGGGACTTTAAAGTCCCGATGGTACGGAATGGGTTAAGAAATCAATATGAAATTTATGAGATGCGCTGGAATAATTTTTCATCGTATTCCACCACATGTATTTCTTTTCCGTTCATGCTACGTTGGTCATATGGATCTGAGAGGAGTGAAAATATCTGTCAATGTATTAGCAACTCTTTGAGAGAAATGTTTTTTTTTGACTTCGTTCTCTCATTACTTTCCTACAAATTTTCAACTCCAAATATAGGGGAAATCTTATATATTACAGTCGCAAAAAAATATTTTCACTTTCTGGCGGGGCATTTCGTTTCAAAAACCATTCCACAAACCGTACGAGTTTGTTTTTGAAAAATTGTTGGAAGCATTTCTCGTTCAGAAATGCGCATCCCATGTTTACTTTATTATGCAAATTTATCGATATATGAACGCAAAGACAACTGAGTCTAACAGAGGCGCCAGCAATGTCTGAAAAGCAAGCTTCAGCTCAAAGTTGGAGTATATTGCCCTTGCAAATCTCTGCAGAGCAGCTCAGGTGGAAACTTTTTCTAGAAAAGCTCGCACAAATCATCAATGACGAAGCATTGAATGTGGAAATGTTCTATTTTACTTTAGGAAAATCTACGCTCTGTAATCGGAGATACGATCATCTTGTAATAGAAGATTGCATTTCAGTTTTATAATTACTTATATACTTGTTTCCCCTTAAATTTAGGAGAAAACCAGTATCTAAATGATTACAGGGTTTTTTAGTTTCAGTCAAACGATTTTTCATGGTAATGACTCGTCCAATAGTTGTTTGATGATTTTTCTAACCTATTCCGAAAAGCAGTTAGGAAATAATGAACTTCAAATTTTTCACAAGTCATCATTCATTTGCTGTTTTTGTACTTCTCTAGAGTAACTAACTTCATCGTGAACATTGCATTCGAGTTTATACGTTCCAACCTGATATATTGAATAATTTAGCTCCATTTTTTACCCAGAAAGCTGTTTACCAGGAAATTGGAAAATTAATTTTGACTCGAGAGCAAAAAACCTCAAGAAAATACTCGTGACAGTTGTTCTGAGCTAAGAGCGAAAAGGCATTCCGACTGCTTCATAATTTTATGTTTTGTTTCATTCAGTGGCTACTGAGCATATTTGAGCTATTCGAGTACGTAATTTATTAAACCCTAGGGAAATTTAACAAGCCCTGGCGAAACTTCTGAATACATGCTCTTGGTTCGTCCCCCACGGGAAGGGGTTACCAATCTGCCCGCCAACATTTGGCTTTCACGCTCGGAAATCCATTTCATTACTTCTCGTAACATTTCACATACGGTATTTCTAGGGTAAATTAGTTGGCCGACGTTCACACATCCTATTTTTTTAAATTAATCTATTAAAGTTCGACGAGGTGAGCAGAAAATAAATTATGGTTATCAGTTTCTACAGCAACTGGTCAATAATTCCCCACAATTTCTAGCCATATTATTCGTGGTAGAAATTTCTATGTCTTCACCCAAATAAACTTTTTATTTTTCCTAATTTATTCGTTATTTAAGTGTAAAAGTTCAAACTAAAGTCATAAAATGTCAGTAGAAAACATTTCTCTGTAAGTTGAAAAATAATTTCTCCCTAAACAAAGCAATGGAAATAACGGCATTCGTTATTTTCTCTACCGTGTCATAATTACTGTTTCGAAATAGCTGATCACCTAATCGCCCTGTCCTACCGTCATTGCCGAAATCAACTCTACTAACAACCAACAACGCACCTCCTTGCAGCCTCAATAATTCCAAGTCAACCAGGATCTCTTCATATATGAGACTCTTGATGCCGCCAAATCATACGATCACATGAACATGGATATTTTTTCAGATCAGAAATGGGCAATTTGTATTGACTGAATCTCACGAAATATGTTTTTAATGTTGAGACTAATGTTACGTTTTCGACACTCTAATAACTACCTCAGAATTTAGGCAGTTGTACAGGAGACCAACCTGAATTATTCTCTCCTACGTGCGAGCAGGTTAATTATTTGGTGCCGTACTCACGAGTATCCGGGACTTCTGGAAGGGGGCACTAAGAAACGGATAAAATGTCCAATAAGTTGCCGAATCATTAGTTCATTAAACATCTGATTCACCGTTACGCAATTAAAAAAAAGATTGACGATTTACCCAAAATATTCTCTGCATTGATAAAAACGGTCTTGAGCCAAATGCATTATAATCAGGACCACCCACCGAAAACATCAGTGCTTGTGAAAAGAAGAATATCTGAAAGAATCGTTAGGTATTTAGATGAGTTGAATAGATTCAAAGTTAAATTTTTATTTGAGCGCATTCATTTCCAAACATAAAAGATATTTTGAATGAATGCATCTCATCCATGAAGTATGATCCAGCAGCTCAAATTTAACAATATTGAGGAGAAGAGCAGAATATTATGAGTTAATGAGTGAAAGCCAAATGAGGGAATATGCCAGGGGCAATAATTTTTAATTTTACAATAATTATCATCTTTAATTACGCGATTTTCTGTCATGGTGCAGCATCAGTGAATCTCATGCACCGTAATACATTGTTGTTCTTACCTCTTCTTATGTACATAAGCAGTAAAGTAAAATCTTACGAGATGATTTTGTTGCCTTAAAAAATACGATTTGCATTTTGAATTTTTTCCCTTTGCAAAACCGGATTACGCTCAATTTGTTATAGATTTAATTTAAAAAAAAATTATCCTGGGAAATCAAAGGAGAATTTCAATTCAGCTACCACCAAATATTTCTTTGTCATCTAAATGTCGGCTCGTTATCAATTGCCATTTAATTTGCGGCTATGTGGCAAACTTTATTAGTGTCTCTTGTATATAAATTTTACCATCCGCTGGCCTGTTTTATAATTCCGTTTATAATATTAATACCCAGTGGTCGTACATTGTTTGAGCCCTATTTATTCTCACAAACTTGCACTAATTGCCCGAATATCACAGCTGAAGTAGAAATGTTTTTAAGCATTCTTCCAGAATATAAATGGCTAACGAATTGTTACGATGGGAATGCATTTGCCCATTTTTTTATGGTCTGTATGATTTGGAGTGTGGCGAAACAATTCTATACAAACATACAGAGTGAGGAAAAGTCTCCAGAATAATTTCTATTTTGAAATAAACCTACTGCAACTTGCCTTCACCAAAAAGTAAATTACACTCTATAAATCGCTCTTGTTTTGCTTTCACGTCTAGATTGAATTTGTAATTAAAGCCTATTGTAATACCCTGAAAATGAGTAAGCGCCAATATGGACTCCATCTTCGCCTTATTTGAACCCCCTGGCCTTTAGTGGTTAGTCAATGTAGGAGACTGAAGTCTGTCTATCATCACACGCCACTGTTAACGATTTGAGGTCATCCCGAAGGCACGAGACTAAATACCGCTAGAGAAACTGAGTGTCACTGTTGAAAATTTTAGAGGATGACTTCTAAGGGTTATCAAAGCGAAAGGAAAGCACATTGGAAAATGAACTTTTATTTTGTTTCATGGTAGCTATTAAATTAATGTGGCAAAAAAACTTTGAAGAACAACCAATACTCCGTTCAACTTTTGGGGTCTGCCTTGGACACAGTATATAGAGAAAAAAGCCTGTAAAGCAAGGCGTTTGGGTTTTAAAATTTTGAAAAGAAGGTAAAGAAGAGGTAGTAACCGATAAGCCTAAAGGATACGCAATTTCACGCACTTTTTGTTTCTAATGATAATGAACATTGGCATCATCAGGACAAAACTGTGTTTTCAACTTTCTATTTGATCATACGTGCTTCGCCCTGAGATATCGGTTGGATGAGGGGGGTAGGAATGTATTTTTGGGCTCATTTTCAACAAATATTCAAGTATTTACTCCACTAACTTTCTAATCCAGGAACAAGGCCATACATGAGAAGAATAAATAAGTTTCTACAGTATGGTCGTTCACGAAATTTACCATTATTTTGACTGTAAAATTAATGATTAATGCGTAGCAAGTGTTGAGCTAAATCGCACGGGTAGAGCAAATTCAGAGATTTATCAAGTTGCTGAAAAATTCTTCGGTTTATCACACAGCATGAGTGTAGAAAACTTCTAACTTCTGAAGAATGTTGTGGAAGTGCACAGAATCTGTAAATTGTAGTTATGGAAGTAGTGAAAGCAAGGAATTTTCTCCGTTCCTCTTACCGAGTTTTACGAATAGTGTGTGTAAATATCTGAACAGGATCGTAATTAGCGATCAGAATATAGTATTTTCCAGCCCCTATTAATCATTGTGCTTATATTCATCAAAATATAGTGTAATTTTCTTCCACCATACACCACACTCCGCTCAGCAATAGAAGTAAATATTCAACTTCTTTTTTTTCTCCAGTTCAAAAGCTATCAATCAGTTTCAATATTATTTATCGCCCATCCTGTTTCTTGAGATATTGAACTGTAAAAATTGTTTACTTGGCTAGAAAAAATAAAGTTATGCTAGAGATCGAAAAAAAAAATTGGTTTCCACAGTCATGTTCAAGCGTAAAACTTTCCGATTTCCATGGACGGATGACTCAATCCTGATAATTTAAGACGATCAATAGCCAAGAAGTCGGACAAAATCTGATAAAATAAATCCGATTTGAGCTCACCGATTTCGAATTACAACGTAAGATCAAGCAAGGAAGACTGAATTCTTCTTTTGAAGCTTGAATTTTCTTAGCGTATAAACTTGAAGATTTCATTTTAGTTGAGCTCTAGAATATGCGTAACTAAATTGTGCCAAACATGACTCTTGCCTATTTTCAGCCAACGGATAAATTCAATAAGGTACTAATTGCATTAAATTCATCGACATAGGATCTATGCATTGAATATTTTACCTAGATTAAATTCTTTTTATTTCCGACACATTTTCAGGCAGACAATGCTTTGTAACTGGGCAACTGATCGTTTTCAGACAGACAACTTTACTTTCTACGATTTTTTGGGTTGTCCTTTGGACTTAAGATTAAGAAGGCACCCAGGTAGCAAGAAATTATTAGGCTAATATTGGGTTGATAATTATTTATTGACCCGATATTGTAATCTTGGATTACAATAATAGGCTAATAACATGACAATATCGAAAAAAGATATACTTATTTATGATATCAACTTGTTATTGGGACAATGTAGTAAATAGTTTTATTTCTAATATTAAACTAACAGTGTATATGTATATGTATGATATTCAAATAAGTGGAAACTATATCATAATAATTAAAAAATCTCGCAATTTAATAAAATTTGTTAAAATATAAATTATTATTGCCCAAACATTGGATTGATATCGTAAGCCAATAATACGGAGTAATTTGTATAAAATGTACCAATTAAGTTAATGAATAGTTATTTCAGTCATTAATGAGTGCAGATATATTTGACAGATATCAAGAAATGTGAGTACGTTACAATAATATGTAAATTCAGAATTAGTGTAATCACAGGTTCACAGTTCTTGTTTTTTCTGTCGTCCAATGAGTTTCGTAGGTCTATTTTTTTCAAAAAAATATGCTAAAATCGTTTGTCATATGTTACTATAGCAATAAATATCTATCTATTGAAAAATTACGCATACTTGACGGGATCAAACTGCATGTACAGGTTGCCCGACCACCTTGTATTTTTCTAAGGAAAATTTTGTAGTGCCTTACCTTAGTTACCCCTCAAACCTCAATTCTAGTCTACTTATGTATGCTCAGTAACTTTGATGTACACCCAATGTGAATTCATACGACTGAAGCGGTTAATTTCTCCTCTGCGTTTCACCGATACCAAGTGGAGGGGAAGTATAAGTAAGGCTGCCGCTTCACGCCGCTAACGGAACGCAATGGCGGAAGCAGCTGCAGAGGGACTAACAACCTCGGTATCAAGTCCATAGTGACAATCAATAGCTGATATTGGAGAAGTGAATATATCATTGTCAGGACAATTTTGTTTTACCAATATCAACCTTATATCAATAATTGAGCATCAATCCAATGATATTGTAGGGAACACCTCATTATCTAATCAATATTGACACAATAATTAGTTGATATTGGGTTGATGATAATATTGTTATTAGGCCAATTTTTTTCCAATATCAACCGAATTATCCAAAATTAGGTATTTCCCCAATGTTCATTTTGAATATCCAATCAATATTGAGACTGTATTTTGGCTCAATATTAGGTCAATAAATTTTGCTACCTGGGCATAAGTGTGTTCATAACAAAAGATGACATTCTTTAACTCTTAAATTTCATAAACCACACAGTATCATCCTACAAATGAATATTTTTCCAGTGTATTACAAATGATTAAAGTGGTAACAGCGTTGCCATTCATGCAGTGTTTAGTATTTACAGTCGCTGGGCTGCAGGAGTTAACCAATACTAAAAAGTTCCTTCGTGAATGTATATGTGAGCATTGCATTTTCTATACGCAAAAATTCTCACTCTAGACTCTAGAGCATACTCCGCTTGCCCACGAAAATTAAACAGCTTGGCGTCGAGCAGCGGCGGGCTAAGTGCGACCTGCGGGCCGCAGCCAAAAATGTTTACCATTAAATTACTTATGCTGGGATTTAAATTTATTTACTTTCGAAAGACATTGTGTCTGAATGTTGTTCTATTGGAGAGCGTTCCTCTTCCCTCTCCCCCGATAAAAAAGAGAGTCATTACAATGACTTGTCATATCCTAGTGATGCACCTCTCGCCCCTGAAAGTTTGGCAAACACTGATGTAGATGATTAAATGTCTACAGCTACATGAAATCATATAAAGTACATACCAGGCTTTTCCTCCTTACTGGAGGGTAGCCGACAGCAAGCCACGATCATTCATCCTTAGTCACTAGGAGGCGAGAGAGGCAGCACAGGCCGCACCGGAAATGCCCGAATCAAGAGCAGCCCAGCACAACCCTTTTCCACACTCAGGCCCGACAGCCATAGCTAGTTTGCCCCGATCGCTTCATTTGTGTGCAGCCTCTCCCCGCACATGACAGGACACAATACCCCATCACATGAGAGCAGGCTTCCAGTGACAGTGTCAAATAATTACATCTTTATTCACTGCTTCCACTCACTCTGTCCGCAGTCATCCCTCTCGCCTCGTCCACAGTCAAACCCCTCTCATTCGAGTACAATGCACGTTTCACCCCATTTATCCAACTCATCCGTGGCCTTCTTCGAGCTCTAATACCACTCACCTCAGACGCATAAATCTTTTTTACAAGCCGCTCAACATTCATTCTCTCAACATGCTCAAAACATCCAAGCTCTCTTTCATCCACCTTTTGAGAACCTTTTGAGAACACCTGTCTGCTCCCTAACAACCTCATTCCTAATCCTATCTCTTCTTGTTGCTCCATACATGCTCCTCGAACACTTCACCTCAAACACATCCAGCTTCTTCCTATCAGCTGCTCTCAAACCCCAAGACTCTGCTTCATACAGCAAAACTGGCACGATTGAGCTTTCAAGCACTCTCCTTTTAAAACTGATACTCATACTCCTGCATTGAAAAACTTTTCTCATTGCACCCAATGTCTTGCAGCCTTCCCTCACTCGATGTCTCAATTTAATTTCCATACTATCATTCACAGCCACGTCCGACCCGAGGTACCTAAAATGCTCTACCTCCTCTAACACATCACCATTCATCCTCACATCCAATGCTCTAAGCACTCCACCTCTTGAACATCTCATCACCTTGCTTTTTGTATTTACATTCACTCTAAGCTTACGTCTTTCGCACACTCTACCAAACTCTGCAACCAGTCTCCGCATTTTTTCCTCTGAATCAGCCACAATCGCTGTTTCATCTACAAACAACAGCTGACATACTTCCCAATTCGTACCATTTTGTCCCACCAACTGCGCACCTTTTCCCAACACTCTCGCATTCACTTCTCTCACTATACCATATATAAACAAATTGAAACAACCACGGTGACATCACACATCCCTGTCTCACGCCTGTCACAACTGGGAACCAAACATAAAGTACAAAAAGTACAGTAAAACAAAATTTGTGTGGTCCTCTGACCAGGTTTACACTAAACATATGGCATTTTTTGATCAATCGTACTCAGAAATTGTCACTTCATATAATTGCTAATTCGCAACATGATTTTGCTACCCAGGGAACTGAGTCGCACAGTCAGGAGATATAGAGTATCTGATTTATAATCTAGGATGGCTCGATTTCGGACCAGTCTAAGCAATTAGCGTCGAAAGGATGCGATTGTTTGATTTGTTATTTTATGCAGTGAGGATATGTTGCAAGAAGAAGTTAGATGTGTATTTTCTCTCTTAACATCATAACATGTTCTCGGAATTCTGAAAAACTACTTTTCTATTTTTAGAAGACTTTTGAATAACAGAACATGTATTTGAATTTTCAACAGATAAGTATGACCACTGTCACAAAATTTACCAGAGCTAGAATACCCGAGGGCACGAGCAATATCGTTAGGAATTTGCATGTATCAAACAAGAGGTGTTACGTGCACGTTCCCTTTGACAGTCGAGCTCCAAATCTCCCAAACCAAATTTGCGGTGCGATCTTTGACCCATGAGCACGGACGGTTTCGTTTCTGGCTTCGTTCTTGCAAACTTTAAAAACGGACACCAGCGTATTTTTGAATATTGTAAATCATCCCAGCATCTTAGAAGCTGGTATCTGTTGACGTCATCGAGTTTTGGAACTGCTAGAACCACAGGAGCTCAGCAGAAGCTGGCATAAAACCTAGATCTAATATCAAAGTCACAGGTCTTAGAACCTGTAACTTGGACAAGACCTTGGAGGAGACCAACTACATGAACTTGTTTACAGACTCTCGCTTCTTGGGTGGGCAAGTGATTTGGACTAGAGCTAATTGAAGTAATGTTGCAGTAGAGCGTTTCTTCTACACCGGCAACGATATCTCAAGATCGATGAGATCATCAATGTCATAGAAAAATTTGGATAAGCTAAATTTCATGAAAGCCATTTGCACACAGTGAAAATCGTAAAAATGAGCAGATGAGGAAAAATTAGAGAGTGACATGTCTCACCACAAAACTAAAATTCACCCATTTACTTGAGAAAAGCGTTATCAATCGAAAGAAAAAATGCCGACGAAGACCAGATTGCCGGTCTATTATAAATCACTAAAGCCAAAACAGTGCCGCCTGAACACTGTGCCGAGTGTTAACGACGGTGAAATTTTTCCATTATAAAAGCCGGCTATGCCTATTGAACAATAACAATCCATATGCTCAGCTATTCGGAGAGAAATGCCCCCACGAAAACGATCGCGTCATACCAGAAGTGAACGATAGGACGATATCTACTAGAAGCTGTTAATCATACTAAATTATGCCTAAATAGGACCTGGGACTACGACAATGTTACTAAATAAATCTCTCTATTGATGTAGTTGCACTGAACGGTGCAAATTAACTCAATTACGCACGGATGGATCTTTCCGTTTTACATAATTTTTAATCATTTATTATCAGTCGCCAGCACCTTTGTTTCCCTTTAAAAAGCCTTAGTAGCTGTAGAGGATATTAATTCTTAGGCAATATTTCGTCCTAACAGGTTCTCTGCTAGATGCTAATATTTTATTTACATTATTTTGGGCTTAGTCGGCATCACTGAGCTTATTATACTGTTGTTAAACAAACTTCTACATCCGAGAACGGTAATGATACTTCCGACTTATTGAAGTTAACGTAACCTGAGACCCTGTAATATTATCGTCATGCTCGATTTCCTTTAAAAGTTGAGTGCATTTGTAGCTATTCTCGTGTCCCATGATTGAGTGTCTTTATTTTGTCCCTTCCCATCAAAATGTGTCGTCATTCATGATACAAATAAATTGTTGGCTAACATTCTAGTAGTATTTAACCCTTAAATGCTCTGAAGAGTTATTAATTAGTAATTTGAACATCTTGAATGAAAATGAGCGTCACTGAAATAATGAGAGCTGGAAAATTATGATTTTCATGAACGTGAGGGATCACACCAAAGTAGAAGAATGAAAATAAAAAACAACGTGAAGAAAGACGTACGTGTAGTCATTTCAGAGCTCATAGCAAATGAAGTATTTCTCAACTTTAATGCTACTGCGGTCTCCTCCGTAGTAATCATATGCAAACAGGCTCGCTTGTATCCCTTACCCAATCAAAAAGCAGAAACGCTGGCAGATGGCAGACGTACCAAATGTTTCCCAAATCTCCAACCTGTTCATGAAATTGGAACTTCACGCTAGTGGTCCGATATATTGCGATATTTGAGAATAATCAGTTTGGCAAAGGGCAAAATTGAGTTAGCTTTAACCTAACGTTGTCCTCTCATAAAAAGGGCTAACCAAGCTGCGGTTATCGTAGGTGATTTGCTGTGAAAAAAGTCGTTGTCAAACTTGTTCGTCCCCAAAGTGTCCGACGTTTTTCAATGAAACAATTTAAACGAAAGAAATATTGGACTTACGCATTTACATGCAATATGAACACTGTATTGGTTTTATTTAGTTACTGGAACGTAAGATATACATATATACCACACCACTCAAAACCTACAACACAACCCTTCAAAACCCCCTGCACTTTCGTGTAATTTACTGTACCTCTTTGCATCGGACATGAGATGTTTTGTGAACAAGAGTGTACGCTCATTCATTGCTTTGGTGCGCCCTTTTCGCTCCCTCCGCTGTTTACTCCATCTATCTACAGTGGAGAGAAAAATAATACAACACGTTAATTAAATTGCCAGATACCATTTTTCTAAGCCATGCACAATTACGAAAATTGAACTATATGTATATCTAAACAAAATAGTACAAAAAGATTACTAATATATCTAAACTCCCAAATATTTAATTGAAAAAACAAATGGGAACATGTATAATAAATGCGTGAACAAAAGTTTACGACACATTTTAATACATACATACATTAATACTTCGTTGCATGGCAGTTATTATTAATTATAGCCTCAAGAAGTCTAGAATTTTCACTAACAGCCTTTTACAAGTTTCGAGTGTAATTTTACTCCATTCTTCAATACAATTTTCTTCGAGTTTAGAGATGTTATTGGGACCTCTCTTCTGAATTTTAAATTTCAATTCCCTCCACAAGTTTTTAATCGGTTTCAAGTCCGGGGATTGACTAGGCCATTCTATAATGTTTATCTTCTTCATCCTCAACCATTCCATGGTTTCGTTTGCAGTCTACTTTGGATCGTCGTCTTGTTGGAAGGTCCATCCGCGTTTCAATTTTAACAAACGAGCTGAAGGTATAAATTACACATACTCTGATGAGCTGAAACATCCCCACACTACGATTGAGCCACCTCCAAACTTAACAGTGGGGATGGTGCACATTGGTTTATACTCATCGTTTTGTTGCCTTCAAACATGGTTTGTACCGTTTCTCCTAAATAATTCTATTTTAGTTTCATCTGTCCACAGTACAAAGTTCCAAAACGATGGTGCCTTGTTCAAATGGTCGTTAACATACTTCAGCCTGGCCTTGTCGTAACGTTTCTGGAGAAGAGGTGTCCTACGAGGGTTGAGGGAGCGAAGACCTTAACGGCGTAGTACCCTACCAATCGTGTGTTTTCTGGCTTCGAATCCAGATGCCTTGAGATCATCCTTCACTTCTACACGAGTAGTTTGAGGCCTCTGCACTACTGTGGATAGCCAGTTCGAGACACACTGAGAGTCATATTAAGGAATTTCCCCTTACTAATTATGGTTCCAACCAAGGCTATTGAAAATCACAGTTGTGCACAGATCTTCCGATATCCCAAACATTCATTATGGAGCTCCACAATACGTTCGCGAAGGTATTGGCTGATGTCCTTATTCCTTCCTTTGCTTACGACCTTTCAGAACGAGAACTGCTGCAACAATGACACGTTATTGGAGATGAATGCCGTCGAAAGTTCGGTTGCCAAATCGTAGACTGTATTAGAACATTCTGGAATAATCCTACAATAATTTTAATATATAATATCGAGAAAAATGTCGGGGGCTGTAAACTTTTGTTCACTTGTTTATTATACATGTTCCTGTAAATTTTTTTCATTATGCATTTGTAGATATTAGAAATACCATTAGCATTTTATACTATCGTTTATTTATAGTCCAATTTTCGTAAATGTACGTGGTTTTAGAATGGGGAATCCAGTCCCCACTGTGTGTACAGTACATATTTGGATCTCCTCTTTACATCCTGGTACTCCGTGAGCCAGACTCTCATCGTTCCCAGCAGGGCCAACCAGACAGACTTGTATAACCAATTTCGGATTTTGAGTCTAACTTTAAATGTTTTTCTAACGCTTATGAAAAGACATTTATTTAGCTTATGAAAAGACTTCATTTTTTCAGCTGTCAAAATTTATGTTAACACGTTGACTGCCTATTGGGGCATAACAGTACCACTAGCTAAATTGTTCATTTACGTATCTGAGTGAATGAACAGTATTTCAATAATTTCAACATCATTTTCAGAAGAGATTTAAGCACATGAGGTGAAATATAATCATGCCATTGCATTTTCACACTTCTTAGGAGAGACAATTTTTCTTCGAGCAGTAAAGTTATTTTTAATCTCTGTATACTTACAACCTCACTTAACATGAGACCACTGTTACGTTCGCTCCAGCGGCAGCAAACGTGTTAAACTATATCAGTCAATTCGCTATCCTGAAATTCTCAGTTAATAGCTCGAGTCGGCTTGTTGTGTTTTGCTTTTGTACCGACAAGTAACGAGTTCTGAAAGTGTACTAAATGGGCAGACGCAGGTGCGGGTTTGCTCTCAGGCAGTAACGTTCAATCAAGTCAAATAATTGCTCGTTGTTTACTGCGCGCAGCAAATAAGGTTTCAATCTTTCAGCATTTCTACTTGCAATCGTGAATCTTTGTTGAGTGTAGTTTCATCAGTTTTTCGAAAAAGTGTTGGTTCTTCTTGTGAAGGCATTTTTTATGATAACGCCCTTTAAGATCCTAAAAGTGATACCTAACATAAATACAAAACAATGTGAGAGATGGATCCGGGTACAAATGACATACATACAGTCGCTGTCAGAGCACCAGCTGTTGAAAAATTAATTGGGCAAGTTGAAGAATTGAATGCACGTTCAAAGCTAACATGAGAATGTAACAGACGCTTCACAGTAGCACTCCTGTTATTGGCTTTGATTTGATATATTTTCACGACCAAGGATTTGGAAAATTCAAAAAATGGGAAAAACTGACGCAAAAATTATTCCCATGATCAAGTTGCTTGATTAACTTATCCTACTCGTAAAACCTCTCGTAAAATATTCGTTCCGTCTGTGATTGTCCAAAACTGTAAAATTTTTGAAGATCATCATGCGAAACTGTTTTAGAGTCCAGATTTGAAACTAAAATTAAGAAATTTAAGTATATTACTTCATTGAACGGAGAAAAGAACTAGAGATAGTTTTTTTTAATTTTCAAAACTCTCTCTGACCTGCTAAGACATTCTTCGACAACTTAAGAGACCTAAAAATATTTCTAATTTTCTGTGAACAGTATCACAAAACTGTCCAAAGATATTTGATCAGAATTTATCCCAAGATTTAACACGTGAGATATTTTAGTATACATTGTAAAAACGAATAGATTGAGTTATTTTCCTCCCATGGCTGTGATGTCTAATTCTTTTTTTACTATATTAATGTTTGCACTCAGACAGCTTCCAAAAATGACTATTTTTGCTACATTTTGCAGTCCTCACCATAAAGAACTACCGTCAAATGCACAAAAAAATTTAATTCAGAGACTGTTTTTTAATTAAATTCACTAAACTATATTTTGTTTCGTTTAAGGCAATAATTTCTCCTCACCAACATTTTTTCTCAAGCCCGTATGAAAAACGTCTCTGAGCTATTTACGCTTGGCAAAAAATTATCACCTTCTTATGGCTGCTGTGTGTGGACGATGTCAATGGTTTCTCATCTTATGTTAGCGTAAGCTCTTTTCGTAAATAAGAATGCAAAATTTGAGCCTGCAGGGTACATAAATTAAATAGAGAAGTCTGGCAAGTCAACTACATCCGCTCAAAGTTGCAAAAGTCGAAATATAAATTTAATGTGTGAAAATGTATCATAAACAATGAAAATTAACCTGAAGTTCATTTGGTGTAATTTTCTTTTTAAAATTGTTCATATCATCGAGGATAAATTATTTGGATCGAGGATAGACAGTGCACTGAATGCTTTTTTACTTAACGAGTGTTGGCCCCAGCTCCTGAAAATGAATGTCTTGTGACGTCTCGTAACACTTGCCGTGGAGATTTGCTATTTATCGCTTCCACGAACACATTCCGGTTCGAAGGCTAATGTGTAAAATTGCTAAAATTGAATTGTAAAATTTCATTGAAGGCAGAGATTTTTACTTATCAACGGATTGTCTTTTTCTACGCGAAAACTGGGTCAATCCTCTTGAGTTTGTCAATAAATTTTCGTGATCTGTTTCAACACTGTTTCTGCGTATGGCGCAGGATTTATTTAGCAAACGTAACTTACATCGCTTACAGGAAAACTTACGTTCCCTGTGTGTTAATATAGTTTTACTTATACTTAGGATAAAAACTTTCCGCCGACTTATTAAAGTGAGCATTTCTAAGTGAGCATTTGTACTCACTTCATTGAGTCGGCGGAAAGTTTCTTCCCTGAGTAAGTTGAACGATTATAACACACATGGAACGTAAGTTTTCCCTGTAAGTGACGTAAGTTACGTTTAATGAGCAAATCCTACGCCAAAGAGCCGCAGTATCGACCATAGCCCCCACTTATGTATTTTGGAAAATGAAAATCGCTGTTACATAGTCGCTACTTCACTTTGTCTGAGGTCGTTCCTCAGTTCTTCAAGCTTTAAGTTCGGCTCCTCCATTTAGAAAGACTTCCATTTGAAAATGTTTAATTAAGAAAGTCTGAACTAAAAGTACGTCTGAGCTTTGAACCTAAGCCCGACAACACAACGACATATTTGTTACGTCAGTAACATTGCAAAAGAAGTAACTGATTACTACATTTCTAAAATAATGCGTCATTTTAAGAGTAGGGGTCAACATACTTTTCTATTTGATTCATGGTGTTCAGTTTTATGAGCCACTTCAACGTGAGATACTTTTTTACATCCTGCAAATACTCATAAAGCAAATAATGTTTGAATCTATACAATTACAATAGAAATCCTCATTATGAACTTTGGCTTTTTTATATCTTTGGATAAAGATCATTTCTCATGACGTTGTTTCGTGCTGGACTTGAAGTTAGAAATACTTGACTTAAACATAAAATGTCTATTTTAGGTAACGCCTTTTTCTAGGATTCTGAGCTTTTCGCAAAGTATGGTGGCTCATTGGTATTCAAATGGCCAGTGCGACGCCACCTGTTGTGAGAAACGAAATTTAGCCACCACACCCATGCTGCAGAGCAATAGGAAATTCCTCCTTTCAGAACAAAAGGGAATTTTCTGTTTATTTCCCTCTGAGATTTATTAGACAATGCGCTGGAAGGTATTCAACCTATTTTATGCGCAAATTGGAAAATTCTTCCTTCTATGTAGCTCAACTAACAATCTACGCTCGTTGAAAATTGCTCTGTTTTGTTGACAAAGATCAGCCCTTAACATTCACTTCAACTTCAGTCCACACCACATACTCAGCCAGAGAGTAGGCATTTCGATTTTGATTGTACTATCCATCGCATTCGTACAAGACCTCACTTGCTTGCTAACTTGGAATAAATCAAATTTTGAATTTCCTGTCCTACACTTCGGTACTAATGATGAACGACACTGGCCCTTGACAGCTATACTGAGGATTAGCTTTTAAACAAACAGTTAAGCCCAATATCATATCCTTTGTTTTGCTTTGGAATAGCCACTTAAAATAAACTGACGAGTATTTAAACATCAGATCGTCTTTGTCCCAATGCAATATTTTCTATTTCTCTTTGTTTCACACCTTTATTCAAAAACATCAGGCGAGTACACTTTTCATCTACCCTCAGATATCTTATTTTTCCTTACATTAATACATTAAATTGCATAATATCGGTCATTTTTACTCCCTTCATTAAATTTATCAACTGAACTGCAAATTAACTATCAGAGAAAATGATTCGCGATAGATGGCAATCGATGAAGTTCAAATGCGAAGGTACTTGTTACTCGGGATGTTCATAAGCGATGAACTGTGGTGTACTTTCGTTTGGTGGTTCACTGTATTTACTTCAGATTTATTTCGAAAGAAGGTAGAGCACCGGCAGCCAGAAATTTCGATGCCCAGAAAGTTTACTCTTAACATTATATCCGACTACTTTTTATTGAAAATTGCGATGCTAAAAAATTTTACTTTCAACGTTAAAACAGATTACTTATTTTATTTACCACGGTCGCTATTGAAATCAAAAAATACATAAATGAACACTAGGAAAACGCTACACTAACTGCTTCAAATACTGCCTCACTGTCGACGATTGATGTTTCGCAATGGCATCTACGGTGTTTCGTTAGAATTGAAAGTAATGACCCATGAGACTAAATATTGCACTCCTTGATGAATTAAATAGATACTTACCTCTTTAAATTTTCATTCTCTTCCAATGTATGGAATTTACTTTTACTCACGTCAATTAGCAGCCTGCCGACATAGTTGCTATTAAAAACCTCCACGTATTCATTTGCAAACAATTCTAAATTCTAATTAAATTGTTTAGCGCTAATTCTATTGCTAAATTGAATGACCCTTAATGTTATACTTTGTTTCAGCCCCTAGCCCTCTCGAATACTTTCTGGCAAAAGAATTTTTTTTTGCGAATACCTTAGAGCTCAATGTTTTTCATTTGCCGTCTGAATTTCAAAACTGATTGAAAAAGCTAAGATAATTATTGGCGTCCTAAATTTTCCCCTGGCAACCAATTCAATTTAATGCCCGCTCGTCCTGTGCACCAGCACTGCAACAAAGAAACTTTTCCAAGCCAAGAAATCATCGCGACGGAAATTGCGCATTGAAATGAAATATAAGCGTCGCCTTTGAGAGGAGGTCACTTCAAATGGCCGAGAACGAGGAAGAGGGGCGAACACAAAAGAGAAAAGCTCGAAGTGCAGGTGACAAGAGTGCCGAAGCAAAGAGGACTACATAAAATGCAATCAAGAGAAAAATCGCTTGAGGGTCGAAGGATTAATTCACGTACCCCCGGCTTCGGTCTCACGAACTTAAGTGTTCGATTTAGAGATTGCAGTTAGAAATAAAGATCAGTGCTGATTCATGTTCTTCGTCATTGATCCAAGAGCCGTTCAAACAACTGGACATAGCACAGCACTAGCGCACTGCCGGCACTAGCTCACTGCCGGCATTTCATGAAATCCTTTAATTTCTTTGCGATTCACTCACTAAATCTGCGCTTAAAAGTGTTTTTCTCAATTTTCAGAGACTAGACTAGACAGTTTGTTCACCGCCTTAGAGCACAAATTTGATGTTTTCCCACTAGGTTCATGCTATTGTCTTCAAAAATAAAAAATTGTTCGTTCTTTACGCTGTTCACGTATGCGCCACATAGTGAGTACACCTCTTCCAGAGATATACAAACTGTACATGCATGGTAAAACTATTTACTAAATTATTTCCCATTCCTCACCAGGTAAACGCTTCATTTATTGAATAAATGGCAGCAATTCACGCAAGTGGCTCATATAGTGTACAATAAATCCTAAGAGGAGATGCAATGAACATTTCTTCTTCTATGCATATTATGATTCAGTTGTTCAGCTCATCTATTTCGTTCGCTGGTTTGATAGTATCTGATATTCGGAAGTACGAACTCATTCACCTCTGGATTTTGACTTTGTTGAATTTGTGCGAAACTACGATGAAATACAATACCGAATGTTTTAGATGGTATAAAAGTTTTCAAACAATATGCAAGCGTTGTTGTAGTTTTAAAACAGACAGCCAGTTTTCCTGCAAGAAAGAGATTTTACATTCTTAACACGGAATTTTCTTGTGTTTTTATAAACGCGAATTGATGGACGTTGTAATCAGTCAGGCAATGACTCTCTTTTTCAAATCAGTGATACACAAAATTTCTCAGCAAATTCAGTTAATTTTAAACAGTCACATTAACTATTCTCTTTCGTTTTGTTCAATTTTAATGAACAGAGACCACTTAATGCCTTTTGGTGGTGTATTGGCCTCCTTGATGGACTGTTGTTTACTCATGATACAAATGCCCGTTTGAAAATTATTTCGTTTTGAGAACTTGGCAGCATTTTTAACTGAACTCTTACCAGCCTCGCCAGCTAAACCTAAACATGAATGTTAGACATTTATCATATAAAATTAAATACACCAGTAACTTTAAAAAATTCAACAGGTTTTTTAGCCTTACCGGCTTTTACGTTAAGGGATGAAAGAATTGTCTGCTATGTCGTCAGCCCATATTTCTAAGAGGAGATACTATAAAAGAGAAGAAAAGGGTTTTTTAAATTCACGGATTCTTATTTTCACATTGCTTTTCTTATTTGCAGGAATAAGTAGAAAGTAAAGGGAAGGGGTTGAGCGGGAACATTGTTGTTAAGAAACACATGGGCTGTCTACAGGACACTGTAGACAGTGTTGTGAACACACGTCAAAATTTGAATACGTGGGTCCAAAGAGATGGATAGAACATGCTGAATAGACTATGAAGAATAAAGTGAAAAGGAACGAAGAAAGATTGAAATTTTTAAAATGTAACCATCAGACTGTTTCAAGCTCTGGAGAGGCTTAAAAATGGTTGAAAAATCCCGTGAGAGAAATCAGTCACCATGCCAGTGGACATCATGGATTATAGTTTCGGGGAATTTTGCTTTGCCCACGAGTGTGGGACGAAATCGTCCCTTATACAGCAGCCTTGAAAAGCCCCGAAAGGTTTCATCTCTTATAAATCCAGATGACAAATATCAATGCAGGCTAATCATTCTGAGCATAAAAAACAAGTTTGGGTTACTCATTCTACGTACATATACCTAGAATTGAAAATCATTCCGTAACCGTTGATCGGTAGAGCACCTTGTAATTTTAAAAAGCCTCATGACTACTTGGAATGTTTGAGAACGAGGACAAAATATGATTGTGGAAAGGAAAGAAATAATAAAACAAAATTCTAAATTCACTTGTCTTTCCTGGATTAGAAGACTGACAAAATCTGTCAAGTTTTGACAGGGAGGCTTCTTCCGTCAGTCGATTACCCCCTAACGGACGAGGTTCATCATGCTCGTCGAACCATTGGTCATCCCAACATATCATTTCAATGAGTGCTGTACAGGCCAAGATTGAGAGTATCGCGCAAACAGTCACACAGCCACACGCACACATGTTTCCCCTGTTACCCGAGCCATAAGACAGACCAACAGGCTGAGCGACTTCTTTCAGGCTCTCGTAGACCCAAGTTCTGCTGTCACACGCATACCCACACCCTTACACACAAACCCTTCTTCTCCTTTCAGAACTTCGATCAAACATTATTCATAACGATCTTATTATGGGGCCCCCAGTTAAATAGAAAACGATTGAGCCTACAAAATTCGCTAAGTAAAAGTGCTAAAAAACACGGCTGCTCAATCTGACTCTTGTGGTGGTGTAATAAAGGCATTGATGGAATGCCGACGCATAAAGAAGACTTACAGATAAGATCTAATTATTAGCGCAGCATCACCGCATTTTTCAAAAAAATTATATCTCGTTGGTAAGGTATTCATTCACACCTTTGAAGACCATATGGAGTTTTAAACTCAAAGTTTAACCATTGCTTGGGAACGAAAGGATGGACGCTGCCTCAAACTTTTAGCGTCTTAGTCTACTTTATGAAAGTCTTTGCTTCAAGGCACTTTTTTTCTTTCTTCAAAGATTAGCGTACTCGGTGATCATAACGGAAAAAAGAGCATACCGTTCAAGAGTTCAACAGAAAATGAATTTCGTATGTTTGCTTCGCATTCCCGCTTCGCAACCCACACATCCACCGATGCAGCGGCTGCACATGTTGGTCATAGAGAGGAGTTAAGTCAAGGTGAGACCGCTTTACTTCTATTGGCCCTTGCAAGTTACAATTCTTCATAACTACTAATGTTCTATAAATAAAAATCCCGCTAGGAACCTGAAGATACGACTAGCTAGCACAGCATTTCATTATTAAGTTTTAAAAAAATTGGGGAGAAAATACAATAGAATATTATCCCCTCCGTGGATTTCAAGGTGTCTGTATACCTCTAGTCTTTGTTGTGGTTTACGCTTCAGCTACCCTCCGTCGTGTTTAAATAAATGTTACGAAGAAGGATTCGTTTGGCCAACGATCACCTTTTCAAAAGATCCGCCATCGCAAATCTATTCTCGTCGATACGAACAACATATGCTTAGCTCTACGAACATCGCCCAGGACATCGCAACCAACGGTTACTACAGTACGTCCACGAGCGTCATTTGAAAGCCCACGGCCACGCTGATGCCCCACTCTGGGAACACCACGTCACCAGCGTCTTGAGGGAGCTGTGCTGCCGAACACTTCCATCTCTCTTCATAAAATTCAACTCTTTCCGTAGACACTTAGAGTCCCGTTCATTCTATATAATTTTCTTGTTAATTAATATGTAAACTTGATCCAATCTAATTATCTGACGACACTTGCTATTTCCGGAAAATTGTTAATGTAGAGTATCGTGAACGAAGACATGTTTGTTCTCAGGCGTAACAGAGACGCCGCAGCTGCCACGTCCGGGAGACTGCGTCACATCATTACCTCGGCAGCGTTGTGAAGTAGAGGTTGTGCGTCCGTCCGCTACCCTCGCGGGTATGCGAGGCGACGATAGTTAAAGTCAAGTATTGACTAATTTGGCTTAATCGCAAATCTGGACATTAAGTGGAGATAAGTATCTAGCAACATGTCATCCACTATTATCATTCATATCTTACTATTTCACGTCTAGGCTAGTTGGAATTCGCCTCCAGTGTACGAAGTAGTTGGAATTCTCGTTCAGTGTACGAAGCATTATTCTGTACCTAGGATGTATACGTAAATTCATTTAATGTATTATATAATCTGTTTCGCTGATTGATCCAGCAACTAGGCCTCACCTCGAGATGAGCTTATTATAAATAAATTCCTGTCCATCGATTGTGTTTACTAATTTGAATCAGAAGACGTCATTATTTCAAGCCATCATTTTAATATTAAATTACTAATTTGATGGGGGACCTGAATGCGAGAGTGGGTGATGAGGTGGTGGATGGTGTTGTTGGTAGGTATGGAGTAGCTGGGGTGAATGAGAGGGGTGAATACTTGATAGAGTTTTGTGTAGAGAGTGAGTTAATGGTTGGGAATAGTGTGTTTGAGAAGAGAAGTATAAACAGGTATACATATGTGAGGACGAATGGAGGTGTGATAGTGGAGAGAGCAATGATGGATTATATTTTGGTTAGCAGGGGAGTGATGGATCGTTTGCTCGATGTGCATGTGTTCCGTGATGAGTTAAATGGGATATCGGATCATTACTTGGTCGAAGGGAAGTTGAGAGTAAATGGTGTGTGGGGAGGTGTTAAAAGGAGGAGTGGAAGGGAGGTGTTAAATGTGTGCAAGTTGCATGATCCTGAGCGTGAGTGTGAGTATCAGGAGAAGATGAAAGTAGAGTATGGGAGGGTGAAGGTAAGTGAGGTTGGTAGAGTGGAAGGGGAATAGAAGCTGTTTATAGATGCGGTGAAAAAATGTGCAAGGGAAGTGTGTGGGGTAGGGAAGGTTGGTGGGGGAATTAGAAAGGGGAGTGAATGGTGGAATGGAGAAATAGGAGCGGCTGTGAGAAGAAAGTGGGGGGCGTTCGAAAGGTGGCTGCAAAGGGGCGGCCAGCAAAATTTCGAAGAGCATAAGGAGAGGAAGAAAGAGGTGCAAAGAATGGTAAGGAGAGCAAAGTGGGCAGCGGATGAGGAGTG